>JADLZL010000878.1:0-46426 GCA_015844335.1 Chrysopogon serrulatus | reverse complement strand
ACCTATGCTTGGTGAGTGTCATATAGGAAACCCTCCTTAGTAATTAGCATTAGCTCCTATGCACCATTAGTGGCATATGCATTTTACCTTTCTCTAAATTATACCATGTGATTTGGATTTCTTTCGGGATTTCATGTGATGCTCAACTTCCACTTAATAAATGTTGTTGGTGACATGTGTGCAACCAAGTGGGGCCCACCCTTGACCAAACCCTAGGTTACCTTAGGTGGACCCCACCAACAAGGTATATGTACATGTATATATATGTGTAAACCTAGTAGCTAGCCAAATAGAAAAGTAGGAAAAAGAAAAGGAGAAGGGAGGGAGGAAACCAACCAAATTAACCGGCCCTAAAAAGGCCCACCCAACCAGCCCTACACCCCCTTCCCTCCTTTTTCCCCCACCTGCAAAGCCAGAGCCCGGCATCGCGGCCCAAAGAAGCCCGCCGATCCCTTCCCCTTACATGCTGCAGCGGCCCAGCAGCCCCGCTAACAACAGGCGCCGCGCCCCTCCTCGCCCTCTCTTAGGGTCGATGACAAAGGACCCCCGCGGTCCCACCTGCCATCCCCTTCCTTCCGCCGCTTCCGCTTTTAGCAAAGGGGAGGGCCCGCCGATCCTCACCGCCCGCCTCGGACCGGGACAAGCGCGAGGGCGCATGGATGATCGCCACGCACGCCCCGCCGCCCGGGCATCTCCGCTCCGTGATGAGCCGCGATGAGGCATCAGGCCCCCGCCAAGGCCGACGCCATGGCCAGCCGCCGCCAAGGCCGAACCGGCCGCCGCCAAATTGGAACCGCCTCGAAGCCGCACGCGCCTCCCCGAACCCTAAACCTAGCCGTGAGCCCCCTGATGAGCACCACACGCACCCCTACACGCCTCATCGCCCCACCGTGTGCCATCGCCATCGCCACCTATAAAAGGGACACCCCTCGGTGCCCTAGCGCCCCATCCGCCTCCGCCGCCACCTGGTGGCATCTCACACCCCACCACAACCGATTCGAGAGGAGGGCCGTGTAGGAGAAGAGGAGAAGGGAGCCGCCCCACCGGCCGCCCGCCGCCGCACTGTGCCATCCGCCGCCAAGGCGAAGTCGAGGACGACGCCGCCCCGAACGACTACAACACCGTAGCGGCTCGGCACGGCACGCCTCGGCTCGCCACGGCAACACCTCTCCCTGCGCCGCTAGCCTATCGCCCGCAGCACCCACGGTGAGCCCCTTCCCCTTTCACGCTCTTCTATCTCGCCGCCGTGCGCGACCATGGCGCCGCCGAACCCCACTGGGTGGTTCGCAAATGCGCCACGGGCCGCACTCTCGCACGCGCGCCCGCGCCACACCGCCGAGAGCCGCCGAGCCGCCACGGTTTGGGTTTCGACGCACCGGGCGTACACGCCGCTGGCGCCGCCGCGCTTCCCTACCTCAGAGGGCAAAGCTGCCGCCTAGGCGTCTCGTCGCACGCACGCACGCCGCATCATGCACGCGCAGCACTTCAACGCACTCGCTAGACTTCGGATGCGGCCGCGCAAATCGCAAGACCGGAACGCGCTCGCCGCTGGCAGAACACGACCGCGGGCGAGGCCGCTCCGCCCAGCACACCGCCAGCGACACCAGCCGCCGATGGGCGGGCGAAGTTTCGCCTCACCGCCGCACACTTAGCCGCTTAGCGTTTCGGGCCGAAAAGACCCTAGCTTGGCCCACACCCGTAGCTTCCGTGCGCCGCCAGAGCTCCGCCTAAGCGCCCCGACGACGGCGTGGACTCCGCCCGCGCCCTATGGTCACAGCGCTGCCGCCCGCGATCCACGGCCGAGTCTAATTGCAAGAAAATGGAGCTCCCCGGCTCCGTTTGCTTCGAAGCCCCCGCCACCAGCGCCGCCCGGGCAGCCGAGCACGGCCGAGCCCTAATGCCGCCACAGGCGCACAAGCCGCGCTCCTCCGGGTCACCATAGAGCCCGAGGGGACCCGCCTCCCTCCCCCGGTGGTCAGTGCGGCCCGTCGTCACCCCAGGCCGCCCGGCCCGGCTCTGCTCCGACCGTTCGGCGGGAGTTGGAAGCGAAGCCCGCGACCTTGGTGAGCTCGGCTCGCGGTGGACCGAGGGGGAAAGCGAGAGGGTGGACGTGGTCCACCCGTGAACCAACCGTGGTTCACGGTGCACCGCCCCACGGTCCACGGTGCACCAGCCCCGCACACCACAGCCCCGTGGAGGCCCAGCCTGCCACGTGGCCGACCTCCTAGCTTGACACGTGTTCGGGCCGGGCCAGCCCAACCCGGCCCCGATCCAAATTTCGCCTAGGCCCACACCGAGCCCTGGCCGGCGTTGACCGTTGACCGGTCAACGTTGACCGCTGACCTGGCCCACCAGTCGCTGACCCACCAGAGCCGGCCAATCACAACCTGCCACGTGTCACCTATTTTCGGAAAAATAATAAAATGATTTTCTCTTTTTCGATATATGATTTAATCTTCGGAAAATCATAATAAATCCATTTTAACTCCGAAAAATATGAAACCAGTGTCCAAATTTTTCTAAAAATGAGCTCTAGGTCATAGGCTTATCCATGAGTGCATTTGCTTCTTTTTGGTTTTCAGTTGCTTCTTTGTGCACCTCTATAGGAGCCGCTAAACGCGGTGTTATGTCACGCTTTTCAGAGATGGAGGAGCCGCTGACTGAGGAGGGAGAGGACTACGAGTACACCGAGGACCTGGGAGACGACCCGACTGCAGGTGGCACGTCCCACCCAACCTCTTAGCTCCTATCTAGACATACAATAACTAGAAAATGCTAGCGCTCTATTAATTGTTGCTTGCTCGCTTTGTTTATAGGGTGCATGGTAGATTGTTTGATTCAGCCTATGCCTTGTCGAAACCGATCCCCTGCATACCCGCGGCTAGGATTAGACTCGCGCTTATCATGTTTATTTTGATGCTACTCACTTACTGCTATCACTATTGTTGATGTATCATGACTGTGAGTGGCTAAGGCATAGGATGCCGAGGTTGTGGAAACCGGGATTTTTGGGAGAGATCTTGGCGTGAGTCTTGGGTGTGTGGTGAGGGTTGTGTCGATCAAGGGCAGGATCTAGGGCAAGTCATGAGGACGAGCCATGCCGGGGGGAGTGTGATTCGGGCACTCCCACATGGGAGTACCTGTGGCGGGTATTTGTGTTGGAAGAAGGTTCCGGAGGAGTGCCTTTGTGGTACGAATCGCCGGGACGGGAGGTGCCGTTGAGGCACGGGGCAATGGGCCCCGGTGAAGATGTCCTGTCTAGTCACCCCTAAGGACTGGTATGTTGTGAGAACCGGTTCATAGGACCACTCGTGCACACCACTCGTTCCCCGATGGGCGGGAAACGACTTGATCTGTTAGCTGGCCCCCCGCCATTACTACTAGGTTGTCGGTGATAGTGTAGGGAGGTGCGGTGTCGAGACCCACACCCTCCCGAGACAGCGTGGTGCCCCTCGATCCGGCGCCACGCCTCACGCCTCAGCGTGCGGTGGACTCCGGGGTGTCCCAGAGCCGAGTGGTAGGATGGCAAGGGCCCGTTAGGCGGCAGCTCGGTATCGCCTAGGCGAGGCGCATCGCCGATGATGGTGATCTTGTGGTTCCAGTGTACACACTCTGCAGAGTTGATCAATCTATACGTATAGCCGTGTCCGCGGTCATGGACATTCCTATGATTTACGCTTCACATGATTAGTGAGCGGAGTCCCTTCTCTTCTCTCCCCTGGGTGTGGTGTTTTCCGGCCTAGGGTCGTTGAGGCGAGGAGGAGCGGGAGTCTTCCTCGTCGACTTGAGTGAGAGTGTGGTGTGATGAGTGGATGGTTATGGATGGGATGGATGGGAGGTTTATGGGTATAAATGGGTTAAAACTTGACAAATATTATTTAATTATGCAATGGCATAGGAAACCCAGAGCCTCAAATAGGTCTTTTGATTACCCTTGCATCCACCTTCCACATAGCAAGCTTCATTCATATGGGTGGGATTAGTGGCCAGTACAAATCGTCATCGATACATTGTGGATCGGGGAGAACATCGAGTGGGAGACCGACGAGGATGATGAGGAGGAGTAGGTGTCTCGAGCTACGCCAAGAAGTGGATGACGCGTCGATCCGCTTCTACCTACCTTATGCCTTTCCGTATGTGTGTGTGAGTGTGATTCCGCCTTGTTGGCGATGTAATAAGTACTTAAATCTCGCTATTTGTACTCTCTAAATTAAATATTCCGCTGTATGCGCACTTTGGACCGCTGATATGTCGATGATGGCAATGAGCCCTTCGAGGCCATTGCATTATTGTACAAAAAGTGTCTTTTTCCCTTCGAGGAAAAGCGGGTTGTTTCAGTTGGTATCAAGAGCCATACTTGCCCGTAGGACGAGACCCCTAGAAATGGCCGATAGATTAGGATGATTTCTTTGTCTTCGATTATATTTACCGACCTTGCATCTTTTTATGCATGGCTTATCTTATATTCTAAACCTAAAAGTTGCCTTTTACCAATGCAGCTATGGAGACGCCGAACGAGTTGAGGACCAACGGGATGCACTACGGTGGGTTCGCCAAGCTGCTGCGCGAGGTGCTATTGGACCTCGGGGTTAATCCTGAGCAGGTCCAAAGACGTCATCCGCGGGGGAGAGGGGCATCGTTGCCATCTCCATCGAGGTGCCGCCGAGTGAGAATCGGCCGCACATCCGTGGTTTCACGGAGCTGGAGGTCGACACCACCGTCGACATGTGCGTTCAGTCCGTTCTTGCCGCACGGCCCTCCGTACCGTGTGCTGCAACTCCCGCCAGCTCCTTGCGCACGGACCCTTCTGCATGCTTCCCGGGGGCTTCGACACCGACTCCGGCGCTCCGACCCTGCCGAGGCTCACCGACGTCGTCGAGCCGGGCGGACCCAGGCTGGTCCGCATGCCGGACGTGACCTCCAGCCTACGCTCGCCCCCGATCGTTACATAACGACCTTGGAGGCCGAGAACCGCCGATGCAGAGCTTCCTGCTCAAGACCGACGACATCGCCGCCGAGATGGAGCGAGACGAGCTTCGTCTGCGAGACGAGCCGAAGCTGGGAGAGAGAGAGCCGCCCCAAGGAGGCCATGCTCGAGAGGGAGAACGAGCGACTCCAGCGAGATCGCCAACCTCCGAGACCAGGTTGGGGACTTCGGCTCCGCAACCACTACTTGGACAGCCGCGTCCTTGAGCTCGAGAGTACCCTTGCTCGTACCACGGAGGCCCTCCGGGAGCGAGAGGACGCCACCAGGAACTTCAACCTCCGCTACCTGGGGCTTCTGAACGAGGTCAACTGGGGGAAGAAGAGGATCACTCAGGAGGCAGACCATGCCTGGAACAACGTGCTCCACCAGTGTACAGCTCATGAAGAGCGAGCGCATCGCTCACGACCGGCCTGTCGTGTGGAGAAGGCCCGGAGGAGGTCGGACAAGCGGCGCGTCGACGAGTACCACCAGCCTGCAGCAGGCCGTGCCCGCCGTGTACCGCCCGCCCGCCCTTCGCCGAGGACTTCCGCCCGCACAGAGCTCACTCAATCTGCGAGCCGCCGACACCAGCCCACCTGCCACGACCCCTGCTGGGACTCCCCGGATGGAGTCGGCAGCCTCCTTCACCAACCGGGCTGTACTGGCCTGTTGAGCCTTCCACCCCCTCGCACCACCACCACCTCCACCACCGAGCAAAGACCACCTTGGGCCCGAGCCTTCCACCCCACTCTCTCCAGCTACCCCACCCTATGACACCTAGGTGTTCTACCCCTGTTACTAGTAGTATAGGTTAGCATCCTTACATGTTGCCCTGCGTGGCACTGGAGACATGTCTCACCTACCCAGGATAGAGTAATTGTCACCCTTTTGGAGCCTACCTGCGAGTAGAGCGCTTCTCGCGAGTCTTCTAAGCGTAGCTGCTAGAGACATCGCCATGTAATAAAATGAATGTAATGGATGCTTGGATTTTATGCAATTTTTATGGATCTTTATGCTTCTTTGATTGAGTGTACTATTAGCGTTTTTCAGATTAATTGACTAATAACTTAACCACCAAATTTTAATGCAAGCTTGGTATCTTTAATCAACCCCTCTAACAGATGTCCCTCCGCCGCTCTAGCCGCTTGCTGAACCGCCCGCAGACGCCGATGCCGGCAGTTCGAGGTCGTGGACGTGGTCGCGGGCGTGGCCGCCGTGGCGCCGGCGCCGGGCCGTCGACACGCCCGATCAACTTCGAGGAGGACGAGGTTGTCATGGAGAACGTTCCTCGAGGAGAAGGAGGTGCCACAGCCCGCACCACCGGGGTGCTGCACCTAACCCACCACCGGGCCGGAGGTGCTGTCCCCCGACCCACCACCGGCCGGAGGCGCCGCCCCACCGCCATCGCCGCCTCCGCCGCCCCGCCGCCGCCCCGCCGCCCGCCGCCCCGCTCTTGGCCGAGGTCATGCAGCTGCAGACCCAGCTGTTGGAGACCCCCCGGGCTGAGGGAGTCCTTCGCCGCCACGGAGGTCCGCCCAACGACTTCCAAATAAGCTTGAGGGCTTTCTCAGCTAAGGCCACCGACCTTCGACAACTCCGACGACCCCATCGTCGCCCCTCGACCGGCTCAAGGAGATCGTGAAGAACCTCGACCTCACCACCGCACGGACGAGGAGTGTGTGGCCATCACCGCACACCAGCCAAATTGAGCTGCACGTGCGTGGTGGGACAGCTTCTCGCGACATGCACGCAGACCCCCAAGCGCACATCACCTGGGAGGAGTTCGAGGAGGCCTTCATCGAGTACCACGTGCTAGAGGGGGTGATGGACGCCAAGGTGGAGGAGTTCCGCAACATCCAGCAGGGATCCCAGAAGATCCAGGAGTACGGCAACCGCTTCACCTCCATGATGCGGTATGCCCCCGGCGACACCGACACAGAAAAGAAGAAAATGTACTTCTTCAAGAAAGGTCTCAACACGCGCATCAAGCTTTCTCTCTCTAGGCACACCTGCCACACCCTCCGGGAGATGATGAACAAGTGCCTGGAGATCGAGAAGGATCGCTTGGAGGCTGACCTATCCAAGGAGAAGAAGAAGAGACGCTTCGAGGGGTCGTCCCGCACCTCCGCCCACGTAGGTCGCGTGGAGGGCTGCCCTCGCACCTCCGCACCCGCACCGTCAAGCGCTGCGCGCCTACCGTGAGAGCTGGGTGGTGGTACCTACACCACCAACTACCCCCCCCCTGCTCAGGGTACGAGCGCGTGGAAGACCCCCTGCACCGAGCACACGTGGAAGGCTGCCACGTCTACCCCCACAAAGCGGCATCCCTTTCACTTGCTTCGGGTGGGCAAGCCCGGCCACAAGATTCTCGACTGCCTCGACAGAAGATCGGCCGCTACACCAACGGCTCCAAAGACGGAAGCCGCCCGTCCAGTGACGCCCCCACGGAGTGCCCCGGAGCCACCATGCGGCCGCGACCCACCTCACAGCAGAGGACGCCCAGGACGCCCCCGACGTGGTGTACGGTATGTTCATGGTTAACGGAGGTAAGGCTTCGGTGCTTTTTGATTCCGGTGCTACATGCTCATACATATCAACTAAGTTTGCACGAGAGAATCACGCACCCGGCCACTCCACGACGGGGAGTTATTGTAACAAGTTCCCCTTGGGAAACTTGAGGTGTACGCACAAATGTCGTGGAGTGAGAATAAACATCGAGGGTCACCCTTTTCTAGCCAACCTCACCCTTCTTCCTTCTAATGGTCTAGATGTCATCTTGGGGATGGATTGGTTAACCCAAAGACAAGGGTGTGATCTCATGCTCACCCAGTATGTAGAGTTTACCCATCCCAAGGGTCATGTAATCAGGTGTGAGCCCAACCACGGCAAAACGGTCTCCATGTTGTGTGCCCTAGAGGCCAAAACCATGGAGGACGTACCTGTAGTGTGTGAGTATCCGGATGTGTTTCCCGAGGAGTTGCCGGGAATGCCACCGGATCGTGATGTGGAGTTCGTGATCGACCTTCTGCCTGGTACGGGACCGATTGCCAAACGACCCTACCGCATGTCGGTCGACGAGCTGGAGGAGCTCAAGAAGCAGCTTAAGGAGCTTTCCGACAAGGGGTACATCAGGCCTAGTGCTTCCCCTTGGGGATCTCCCGTCCTGTTCGTAAAGAAGAAAGACGGCTCGATGAGGATGTGCATAGACTACGTGAATCTGAATGCCGTGGATCGCCAAGAACAAGTACCCCCTCCCAAGGATCGATGACTTGCTTGATCAGTTGAGGAATGCCAAGTTCTTCTCCAAGATTGACCTCCGATCAGGGTACCACCAGATGAAGATCCGGCCCGAAGATATACCCAAGACAGCCTTTG
Organism: Chrysopogon serrulatus; assembly: GCA_015844335.1. Lineage (NCBI taxonomy): Eukaryota > Viridiplantae > Streptophyta > Magnoliopsida > Poales > Poaceae > Chrysopogon > Chrysopogon serrulatus. The sequence continues at coordinate 38,085 of JADLZL010000878.1, read as the reverse complement.
TCACTCGGTGCAGGCAAAGATGAGTTCACGGTAGTGTCGTTTGGGCTCACTAATGCCCCGGCCTACTTCATGAACATGATGAACAAGGTGTTCATGGACGAGTTAGACAAGTTCGTCGTCGTGTTCATTGATGACATACTCGCCTACTCGGCTTCACCGAGGAACACGAACAAAGATCCGAGGACAAAGGCTTGAGAAGCTAAGACAGAATCGCTCTACGCCAAGTTCAAAGAAATGTGAGTTCTGCTCGAAGAAGTTGCATTTCGGGACATGTGCTTACCACGTAAGGAGTGGCAAAGTGGATCCAGCCAAGATTGAAGCCGTGAAGGCATGGGAGTAGCCACGCAATGTGACTGACATTCGGAGTTTTCTTGGTTTAGCGGGCTACTACCGCCGCTTCATCGAGAACTTCTCCAAGATTGCAAGACCCATGACCAATCTCTTGAAGAAGACCAATGAGTTTGAATGGACTCCAGATTGTGAGAGAAGTTTTCAGACCCTGAAGGAGAAGCTTACCACCACCCCTGTGCTAGCCTTGCCAGACATCCGTCAGGACTTCGTGATCTACTGTGATGCTTCTGGACATGGCTTGGGATGTGTCCTTATGCAAAACGGGAAAGTGATCGCTTATGCCTCCCGGCAACTGAAGCAACACGAGCAACGCTATCCGACACATGATCTTGAGCTTGCAGCAGTTGTACACGCTTTGAAAATCTGGAGGCACTACTTGATTGGCAACAAGTGCGACATTTACACCGATCACAAGAGTTTGAAGTACTTCTTCACTCAGGAAGACCTGAACATGAGACAGCGAAGATGGCTAGAGTTAATCATGGATTACAACCTAGAGATCCACTATCACCCAGGAAAGGCTAATGTGGTTGCAGACGCTCTGAGCCGCAAGAGCTATTGCCACTACCTCACGACGAGTACCACCCCTCCTGAGCTATGTCGTGAAATGGAGAAGCTCCAGCTAGAAGAAGTGCCGAGGAGTCAGATGAACTTTCTAAGAGTGCAGTGCAATCTTGAGAGAATCCGCAAGGCCCAAGAGACCTGCCCCGAGATCACAGAGTTTCGAGAGCTCATGAGGATAGGCAAGTGTCCTCGAATTCGAGAAGACGGACAAGGCACAATCATGTACAAAGATCGTGTCCGGTACCCCTAGACGAAAGCTACGGGAAGAGATTCTCCGTCGAAGGGCATGATTCCAAGTTCTGCATACATCCAGGGAAGCACCAAGATGTACAATGATCTCAAGAAGACTTTCTCGGTGGAGGGGTATGAAAGCGGACATTGCCGGACATGTGGCAAGATGTGACATATGCAACCGAGTCAAGGCAGAGCATCAAAGACCAGCTGGACTGTTAAAGCCGCTCGATGTACCAACCTGGAAATGGGAGAGCATCTCCATGGACTTCATAGTCGGGCTGCCCCGCTCCCCAAAAGGGCACGACTCGATATGGGTAATTGTCGACCGTCTGACCAAAGTGGCCCACTTCCTGCCAGTTAAAAGGGGTTACCGAACTGATCAGTTGGTAGATCTATACTTCGACAACATTCTCGAGGCTCCATGGTGCCCCGAGTCACATCGTGTCCGACAGAGGGAGCCGCCAGATCTCGGTTCTGGAAGAGCCTCCACAAGGCAATTGGCACCCGACTCGACATTAAAGACCGCTTACCACCCACGACGGATGGGCGCATTGAGAGAGTAAAACCAAATCCTCGAAGACATGTTGAGGGCTTGTGTACTCAAGTATGGGAAGGACTGGGAGAAATGCTTGTCTCATGCGTAGTTCTCCTACAACAACAGCTACCAAGCTAGTATCGATGTCACCTTTCGAGGCCCTCAGACGGAAGGAAATGCCGAACCCCACTCATGTGGTCCGAAGTAGGCGAGAGGTCGCTTCTTCGGACCCGCCAAGATACAAGAAGTCAAGAAGGAGTCGCCCAAGTACGAGAGAACCCGAGGATTGCGCAGAGCGCATAAAAGAGCTATGCGCATAAGCGAAGAAGGGATCTCACGCTCGAGGAAGGAGACTATGTCTACCTCAAGGTATCTCCACTTCGAGGTACCGGCAGATTTCATGTGAAAGGGAAGTTGGCCCCCGATACGCCGGACCCTACCGCATTATATGCAAGATTGGCAAGCTGGCCTACAAGCTTGAGCTACCCGAGGAGTTAACGGGAGTACACCCCGTGTTCCACGTGTCCCAACTCCGTAAATGTCTGAAGGTGCCAGATCAACAGGTGCCCACGGACATCTTGGATCTCCAAGACACGCTTGAATACAGGGAGCACCCCACGTGTATCCTTGATCGAGCAACCAAAGAGACCCGAAGCACCACAATCCCCATGTGCAAGGTTCAGTGGAGCAACCACACTGAAAGAGAAGCCACATGGGAGAAGGAGTCCGAACTCCGGATGCTTTACCCCTACCTCTTCGAAAGGTATCGCTTCTTCCGAATCTCGGGGGACGAGATTCCCGTAAGGGGGAGTCTAACATCCCCTGTTAAACCAACACCCAAAAATCACAACTTTCAAAAACTTTTTCGAAAGCTAACCTATGCTTGGTGAGTGTCATATAGGAAACCCTCCTTAGTAATTAGCATTAGCTCCTATGCACCATTAGTGGCATATGCATTTTACCTTTCTCTAAATTATACCATGTGATTTGGATTTCTTTCGGGATTTCATGTGATGCTCAACTTCCACTTAATAAATGTTGTTGGTGACATGTGTGCAACCAAGTGGGGCCCACCCTTGACCAAACCCTAGGTTACCTTAGGTGGACCCCACCAACAAGGTATATGTACATGTATATATATGTGTAAACCTAGTAGCTAGCCAAATAGAAAAGTAGGAAAAAGAAAAGGAGAAGGGAGGGAGGAAACCAACCAGCCGAACCGGCCTGCTAAGGCCCAGCCCAACCAGCCCTACACCCCTTCCCTCCTTTTTTTCCCCCACCTGCCAGCGGGGAGCCCGGCATCGCTGCCCGGCAGCCCGCCCGGCCGATCCCTTCCCCTTACTTCATGCAAGAAGCGCGCGGCCCAGCGGCCGCCCAAAGAGCGGCTACTCCCAACAGCGCCCCGCCCTCCTCCCCTTCTTAGGGTCGATGACAGGCGGACCCCGCGGTCCCACCTGTCATCCCCTTCCTTCCGCTGCTCGCTTTAGCAAAGCGGGGGGCTTCATGCCGCCGATCTCGCCGCCTCGCTGACCGTTGGCGCGAGGCGCATGGATGATCGCCACGCACGCCTGCCGCCTCGCTGGCATCTCCGCCTCCGTGATGAGCCGCGATGAGGCATCAAGGCCCCGCCGGCCGACGCCATGGCCAGCACCGCTTTGACCGGACCGCCGCCGCTCCAAATTGAACCGCCCGAAAGCGCCGCACGCGCCTCGAACCCTAAACCTAGCCGTGAGCCCCCTGGATGAGCACCACGCACTCTACATCGCCTCATCGCCCACCGTGTGCCATCGCCGCCACCTATAAAAGGGACACCTCGGTGCCCTAGCGCCCCATCCGCCTCCGCCGCCACCTGGTGGCATCTCACACCCCACCACAACCGATCTCGAGAGGAGGGCCGGGTAGGAGAAGAGGAGAAGGGAGCCGCCCCACCGAAGCCGCCCGCCGCACTGTGTAGCCATCCGCCGCCGCCAAGGCTGAAGTCGAGGACGACGCCGCCCGAACGACTACAACACCCCGTAGCGGTTCGGCACGGCACAACCTCGGCTACGCCACGGCAACACCTCTCCTCCCGCTAGCCTATCGCCTGCAGCACCACGGTGAGCCCCCTTCCCCTTTCGCTCTTCTATCTGCGCCGCCGTGCGCGACTACATTGCCGAACCCCACCCGGGTGGTTACGCAAATGCGTCGCGGGCAGCACCTCCGCATGCGCCGTGCCACACACCGCGCAGAGCCGCCGAGCCGCCACGGCCTCGGGTTCGACGCGCACCGGCGCACACGCCGCCATGGCGCCGCCCCCCCCACCTGTAGAGGCAAAGCCGTCGCCTTTCGGCGTCTCGCGCCGCGCACGCACGCACGCGCATCATGCACGCGCGCACTGCGCACGCACTCGTTGTGACTCAGATGCGGCCGCAACCGCGCACCGAAACGCGCTCGGGCAGAACATCGACCGCGAGCGTGGCGTTCCGCCTTAGACAACACCAGCCGCTGATGGGCGGGCGAAGTTTCGCCACCGCCGCCGCATTACCCTAGCCGCCTAGCTTTTGGGCCGAGGCCCCAGCCGCCCACACCCGTAGCTTCCGTGCGCCGCGAGAAACTCCGCCAAGCGCCCGGCAGTAGACTCGCCGCTGGACAATTACATGGCGCCCGGTCCGCTTCGATCACGGCGAGTCTAATTGCAAGAGAAATGGAGCTCCCGGGTTCGTTTGCTTCCTCGGCACAAGGCCACCGTCCACGGAAGGCCACCAGCGCGCCGTGGCGGCCGAGCCTGGCCGAGCCCTACGCCGCCCCAGGGCGCACAAGCCGCGCTCCTCTGGTCACCATAGAGCCCAGGGACCCGCCAGCCCCCCGCGGCTGTCAGGTGCGACCGTCGTCACCGCGACGCCGCCGACGGCTCTTGCTCCGCCGTTCGGCAGGAGTTGGGGAAGCGGAGCCCCGCGACCTTGGTGAGCTTGGCTCGTGGTGGACCAGAGGGGGAAAGCGAGAGGGTGGACGTGGTCCACCCGTGAACCAACCGGGTTCACGGTGCACCCACCCACGGTCCACGGTGCACCAGCCCCGCACACCACAGCCCAGTGGAGGCCCAGGCCTGCCACGTGGCCGACCTCCTGGCTTGACACGTGTCTGGGCCGGGCTAGCCCAACCCGGCCCTGATCCAGCCCGCCTAGGCCCACACCGAGCCCGGTCGGCGTTGACCGTTGACCGGTCAACGTTGACCGTTGACCTGGCCCACCAGTCAGTGACCCACCAGAGCCGGCCAATCACAACCTGCCACGTGTCACCTATTTTCGGAAAATAATAAAATGATTTTCTCTTTTTCAGATATGATTTAATCTTCGGAAAATCATAATAAATCCATTTTAACTCCGAAAAATATGAAACCAGTGTCCAAATTTTTCTAAAAATGAGCTCTAGGTCATAGGCTTATCCATGAGTGCATTTGCTTCTTTTGGTTTTCAGTTGCTTCTTTGTGCACCTCTATAGGAGCCGCTAAAACGCGGTGTTATGTCACGCTTTTCGAGACGGAGGAGCCGACCGAGGAGGGAGAGGACTACGAGTACACCGAGGACCTGGGAGACGACCCGACCGCAGGTGCCACGTCCCCACCCAACCTCTTAGCTCCTATCTAGACATACAATAACTAGAAAATGCTAGCGCTCTATTAGTTGTTGCTTGCTGCTGTTTATAGGGTGCATGGTAGATTGTTTGATTCAGCCTATGCCTTGTCGAAACCGATCCCCTCGCATACGCGGCTAGGATTAGACTCGCGCTTATCATGTTTATTTTGATGCTACTCACTTACTTTGCTATCACTACCGTTGATGTATCATGACTGTGAGTGGCTAAGGCATAGGATGCCGAGGTTGTGGAAACCGGGATTTTTGGGAGAGATCTTGGCGTGAGTCTTGGGTGTGTGGTGAGGGTTGTGTCGATCAAGGCAGATCTAGGGCAAGTCATGAGGACGAGCCATGCCGGGAGTGTGATTGGGCACTCCCCACATGGGAGTACCTGTGGCGGGTATTTGTGTTGGAAGAAGGTTCCGGGAGGAGTGCCTTTGTGGTACGAATCGCCGGGACGGAGGTGCCCGTTGAGGCACGGGGCAATGGGCCCCGGTGAAGATGTCTGTCTAGTCACCCCTAAGGGCTGGTATGTTGTGAGAACCGGTTCATAGGACCACTCGTGCACACCACTCGCTCCCCGATGGGCGGAAACGACTTGACGGTTAGCCGGCCCCCCGCCATTACTACTAGGTTGTCGGTGATAGTGTAGGGAGGTACGGGTGTCGAGACCCACACCCTCCCGAGACAAAGTGGTGCCCCTCGGGATCCGGGCGCCACGCCTCACGCCTCCACGTGGGTGGACTCCGGGTGTCCTGTGAGCTGAGTGGTAGGATGGCAAGGGGCCCGTTAGGACGGCAGCTTCGGTATCGGCCTAGGCGAGGCGCATCGCCGATGATGGTGATCTTGTGGTTCCAGTGTACAAACTCGCAGAGTTGATCGATCTATACGTATAGCCGTGTCCGCGGGTCATGGACATTCCTATGATTTACGCTTCACATGATTAGTGAGCGGAGTCCCTTCTCTTCTCTCCCCGGGTGTGGTGTTTTCCCGGCCTAGGGTCGTTGAGGCGAGGGAGGAGCGGGAGTCTTCCTCGTCGACTTGAGTGAGAGTGTGGTGTGATGAGTGGATGGTTATGGATGGGATGGATGGGAGGTTTATGGGTATAAATGGGTTAAAACTTGACAAATATTATTTAATTATGCAATGGCATAGGAAACCCGTGAGCCTCAAATAGGCCTTTTGATTACCCTTGCATCCACCTTCCACATAGCAAGCTTCATTCATATGGGTGGGATTAGTGGCCAAGATAAATCGTCTTCGATACATTGTGGATCGTGGGGAGAACATCGAGTGGGAGACCGACGAGGATGACGAGGAGGAGTAGGTGTCTCGAGCTACGCAAGAAGTGGATGACGCGTCGATCCGCTTCTACCTACCTTATGCCTTTCCGTATGTGTGTGTGAGTGTGATTCCGCCTTGTTGGCGATGTAATAAGTACTTAAATCTCGCTATTTGTACTCTCTAAATTAAATATTCCGCTGTATGCGCACTTTGGACCGCTGATATGTTGATGATGGCAATGAGCCCTTCGAGGCCATTGCATTATTGTACAAAAACTGTGTCTTTTCCCTTCGAGGAAAAGCGGGTTGTTTCACGTCCTGACTAAGGGGCATTATTAAAGCACATCCTAGGTCTGACACGATGTTTGCCTGGTGGGCTACTGCATGTACCTAATGTCCAAGTCACACCGCCTGGTCAGCCTAGTGATCCCGCCACGTAAATCTGTCTTTAATCGTCTTAATTGGCCTGCTAATGCTAAGTTTTCAAATCATAAACAGCTGCCTCCCCGTTTTGATCCTCATCAGTGTGGGATTTTGGGCGTGTGGCCACCTAGGCCTCCTGGCTCAACAGGCCCCAACTCTCAAATGGGCCGGCCCATAGATGGTTTTGGACAGACACCTTCTATCCCGCCTCGATCACCGCGCCTATACTGTGCCGGCCGCGCCCCCTTGCCTTCTGATGATCGCCGGACTAGACGCTCCTTGACAAATGGGCCCATCGCCCTAAATCAGCGTACCTTCCATCCCAATAATATAGAAAATCCAAATGCACCAGTACCTTCTGCTTCTACTTTCCACCGACCCTGGTCTATCTCTGCCCCTGAGTTCGACGACGGCGATGAGGCTACGGCGACGAACCTGCCGGAGCTTCAACTCTTGGCAACCTCCTCGCAGCAAACACGTGTCTTCTCCTGCTTTGGTGAGTATGCTCACCAAGTTCTTCACATTCATCATGTCCCTTCGATCAAGCATGTCCAATGGGTGCAGAAAACCCTCTTTTCCCCCTCTGCTTCAGTAACACCGATTCTTGATTTGCAGTCGCCAATGGCTTTCCACCTCGTCGATCCTTCCCTCTACATCCCTCCTCATATGCAGCGCATGTTGGTGCCTAATCGACCGGTGATGCGAAGAGTGGTAGTGGGTCATGTGGCGCCTAGAAACGAAGACCTTGCCATCGTCCAGCTTGATCCACCTCCACAAGGTAATGTCACTTTTTGGGATATCAGAAATGTTGTGGAAGACTTCCTTTGCAATCATGTTCATATTGGCTTTCGCTCAATGCAACCCACCCCCTTTGGTCAAGCATATGTTAGGTTTAACTATATGCATGAGCGAGACCTACTGATTCACAACAGTCCACACCAGTGTGGGAAGGAACCATATCCTTCATCCCTCATAACAGAGCCTGGAACAACCGCACTGCAATGATGACGCATGAGGTTTGGATCATGATGTTTGGCCTAAATTTGGATCTTTGGACACAGGCTCTAGTAGAAAAAGTTGTTGCATCTTTTGGGCTTATGTTGTTGGGGGAGGAGGATCACTATTGCCAAGCTAGAGCCTTAGTCAGAGTGAGAGTTTCTAGCCTAGAGGACATCCCCTAGTTTTTTGTGTTCACTGAAGGCACAAACTTTGAATCCAACTCCTGGACAGTTCAGTGTGAGATTTTGCAAGGAGAAATGCTTGGAGCTGCACCTCAAGATGAGGATTTCCCCCTAGATGATGATGAGTTCAACCCCAATAACTTCGACTATCATGGCTATGGTCAGATAGGACATGGTGGTCCTTTTGACCTAGAGCCTGAACATGCTCAGCCAGTCCCTGAATTTGTAGAAGCTTTGGGTTGGGGAGCTTGGCCCAATCAGCCACCTCAGCAAGTACAGGATGGATTGGAGGACCAAGTGCCAGACTTGATTCCCCTGCAGTAGGACTAGAATAATGTTGTAGACTTTGGAGAAGTCTTTCAGGCACCAGTTGAGATTGAACTTGATAACCAACAGCCTGAGGGTCAAGTGCTAGCCAGATGAATCTTCTTAGTTTACAACATTATTCTAAGTACAATGGTAGTTTACAACATTATTCTAAGTACAATGGTTCTAGCAGCTCAGTGAAAGACCAAGGAGTGAAAGACCAAGGGCACTATTCCTAGGCTAGCAGCTCTCAGGGGGGACCCAAGAAGGCTACCCCCCAGGATGAATCTTCTTAGTTTCACACTCTTAGCTACCTAAGAGACCCTTATCCTAGCCTTTTGTTTAGCCATGAATAATAGAACTTGAAAAGTTTTATGCTGGAATGTAAGAGGTATTAACTCAGACAAAAAGTGGAACTCTATAAGGGATAGAGTCACTCAGAGTGGTTGTGATGTGATATGCCTGCAAGAAACTAAGAAGGGCTCTTTTGATCTGAGTTTCATTAAACTCTTTTGTCCCCTTATTTTTGATTCCTTCATCTTCCTACCCTCTAATGGGGCATCTGGGAGCTCCATTATTATCTGGAAGGGTAGTTTCTTTCATGGTACATGTGTTTTCAAAATCCCTATTCTATTTTTGTTGAGTTCACTTCTAAGCACAATGGTTCTAGCTGGGTCCTGACTAATATATATGCCCCCTGTACACCAGTTGGTAAAAGGGAGTTCCTAAACTGGTTCAAAAATGTCAGTATGCCTGATCATGTTGATTGGCTAGTAGTGGGTGACTTCAATTTGTACAGAAATCCTGAGGATAGGAATAAACCTAGGCCTAATTATGCTGAAATGCTCCTCTTCAATGAAGCCATTAGTCATTTAGGACTAGTGGAGCTGCCCCTCAAAGGCAAAAGATATACTTGGACCAATAAACAAGATGATCCCTTGCTTGAAAGACTCGATTGGTTCTTCACATCGCCTACCTGGACACTCATCTACCCCAACACTAGTGTGACTACTCTGACCATGAAACCTCTAATCACACCCCATGTCTCATTGCTATAAGTACTGCCATCCCTAAGGGCCACCCTTTTCGATTTGAGAATTTTTGGATGCACCATGAAGACTTTCATAATCAGGTGCAGCTGGGCTAGTTTGCACCTGCCCCCCACCAAGATGCAGCTATGAATATCACTGCAAGGTTTAAGTCTCTGCGTAAGACTCTTAAAGATTAGAGTCATTCTTTGTCCAGTCTCAAAGATAGCATCAGTAATGTCAAAATTTTGCTAGATCTCTTCAACCTGCTGGAAGAATTTAGAGACCTTTCCCTGGTTGAATGGAATTTCAGGCTGCTGTTAGAAGGAAAGCTCATATCTTTACTCAAGCAACAGAGGTCATATTGGAAGCAGAGAGGACAACTGAAATGGTTAACACTTGGTGATGCCAGCACACATTTTTTTCATGCAAATGCCACTATAAAGTTCAGGAAAAACCTTATTACTACTCTTATAGATGAGAATGATAATCCTGTCCATGACCACAATGCAAAGGCAGATTTACTTTGGACCTCCTTCATGGCAAGACTATCCACAACCAACTTCACTTCTATCCATTTTGACCTTTCAAGGCTGTTTCCTATACAACAGGACCTTAGTAATCTTATAGCCCCCTTCTCTGAAGTTGAGATTGATCAAGTGGTCAAACACCTCCCTTCATATAAAGCTCCTGGTCCAGATGGTTTTAACACTGATTTTCTAAAAAGATGTTGGCCTGTGGTTTGTGGAGACTTCTATGAGCTCTTTGATGCCTTCCAAAATGAGAGCCTGAATCTAAGAAGTATTAATAGCTCTTACATTACTTTGGTACCCAAGAAAGATAATGCTCAAAGGGTATCAGATTATAGACCCATCTCTCTTCTAAACAATTCCATCAAGCTCATCACAAAGGTTTTAGCAAATAGATTGCAGATAGCTCTACCTTCTCTTATCCATAAAAACCAGTATGGCTTCATTAAGAACAGAACCATTCAGGATTGCTTACCTTGGGCATTAGAATACCTTCATATGTGTCATCAATCTAAGAGAGAGATTGTAATTCTCAAGCTTGACTTCGAAAAAGCTTTTGATAAGGTAGAACATCAGCTTATGTTACAGATTATGGAGAAGAAGGGTTTCCCAGATAAATGGCTACACTGGATGGATATGATCTTCACTTCTGGGACATCTTCTGTGCTTCTCAATGGTGTTCCTGGCAAAGTCTTTCACTGCAAAAGAGGAGTTCGACAAGGGGATCCACTTTTCCCCCTTTTGTTTATCCTAGCAGCTGATTTTCTCCAAACCTTGCTGAATGATGCCTGCTCAAGAGGCAACCTGCAACTTCCACCACCTCTAGTGAGTGATCATGACTTCCCAATCCTACAATATGCTGATGATACTCTCATCTTTATGCAAGGGGACCCCCAGCAGTTACTATTCTTGAAAGATATGCTGAATCTTTTTGGAGAATCTACAGGCCTAAAAGTCAACTATGAGAAGTCCTTCATGGTCCCAGTAAATATTCAGGAGGAGAGGCTTACTGAACTAGCTGAGCCATTTGGGTGTGCAAAAGGTTCCCTCCCCTCTACATATTTAGGCTTGCCCCTTAGTAAAGCCAAGCCAATAGTAGCTGATTTTTGGCCTCTAGTTAACAAGTGTGAAAGAAGGCTTATGAGCATATCCTCCTTTCTGAGCCCGGCTGGTAGACTTGAGCTCACCAATGCAGTTTTCACAGCTTTACCAACCTTTGCAATGTGCACTTTTATCCTTCCAAAAACTATGGTGAAACATATTGATAAGTACAGAAAGCATTGCCTCTGGAGAGGCTCCAACCTGAACAGCAAAAAGCCAGCTAAAGACAATGGTATGTGTTCCTAAATCAGACGGAGGACTGGGCATTCCGAATTTGCAAACACAATGAATGTCTGATGATGAAAAATCTTCATAAGTTTTTCAATACCCTGCCACTACCATGGGTACAATTGGTCTGGGATAAATATTACTCAAATGAAAATCTGCCAAGGTTAACTGCACATTTTAAAGGCTCCTTCTGGTGGAGAGACATCTTGAAATTACTAGACAAGTATAAAGGAATAGCTATGGTCATGGTTTCAAGTGGATCAACCTGTTTCTTCTGGACAGACATATGGGATGGAAAAATTTTGAAAGGCACCTTTCTTGAGCTCTTTTCTTTTAGCAAGAACACCCTGATTTCAGTCAAGGCAATGAAGACCATGCCTATCACAACTGAACACTTCCATCTTCCTCTCAGCACAGAGGCCTATGAGCAGTTCCTGGCTTTAAACAACATTGTTCAACACACCCAGTTATTGGATGATCCAGATAAATAGAGCTACATTTGGGCATCCCCCATTTACAGCTCCAGTAAAGCATATAAGATTGTTACTGGTTCTATGCCTACACATCCAGCATATAAGTGGCTATGGTGCTCTCTCTATCAGAATAGAAGGAAGTTTTTCTTCTGGTTACTTCTCAAAGATCAGCTGAGTACAAGGGAAATTCTAAGAAGAAAAGAGATGGATCTGCAAAGCTATAGTTGTGTTCTCTGCTCCTTGAATGTTGAAGAATCCCTGCACCATCTCTTTTTCGATTGCTCGTTTGCCATGGCCTCCTGGAATATACTTCAGATTCAGCTCCCCGCTATCCCTGAAGTGCCTCAAGTCTTTGATATTATCAGACAGCAAATCCCTCATGCTTTCTTCATGGAGTTAATTATTTCACTGTGTTGGGCGATCTGGTCAGTAAGAAATGATGCCATTTTCAAGCAAGTGCAGCCCACCCTTCGAAGATGCAAGGAGGTCTTCAAAATAGAGATTGCCTTAGTTAAGAGCAAATTTAGTTTCACAACAAAGCTTAGATTTATGGCTAGAAGCATTTGTGTAATTCTCCTTATTTTCTTTGTTACATTCTTTGTATCATGAACTTGCTTGTACAGATTTTGCTCTTTCAGTTTTAATAAAAGCACAGTAGGGGCCTTGCCCTCCTGTTTACCCTAGAAAAAAAAAACAAAGCACCTGTTATAGTGTGGTTCCAACAAATTGTATGATAGTTTTGCTTTTTCCCAGAACGTTCACTGCTGTATCCCCTTGTATATTTAGATTAGAAGAGGAGCCAATAGATACATCTAGAGAGCATCAAACACCAAACAAATAGCATATTATTATGTGCTTCTCCCACATCACTTTCCTACTATATATAGTAACTTCTTTGATATTGAAGTATATATAAGAAAATTGCTCATTTTCTATCATTAGTTTATATTTTTTTTGTTCAGCTGGCCATTTTTTGGAGTTTAGTACTGTATAAGATATATCAGTGCTTGATGTCTCAATTTTGAATCCTAGCCAGCACAATTAAATACATAGTTCTTGTTCACTTATGTCCCATGTCTGAGACCTAACAAACCCTCCATTTAAGGAGGCCGACACACATAAGTTAACTACCCACTTGTTTCGTTATCATCTAATTATTTTGACTTGAACTATAGCTAGTACATGAAACATAATGTTCAGTTCATCAACATGCTATATCCTTTTTCTCCTCTCCTGCTCCCCCAGTCTCCATTTCACAGGCACCGTCATCAGCAACTCCCCCACCGGCTGTACATCGAGCTGCTTGTCCCTCCGCCGTGCGGCTTTCCTAACTCTGGCCTTCCATATAGCGTCATCCCACACCCTTGCCATGTCTGTGACCGTCATCGGCTTTGGGAGCTCGTCGAGGCCATGCAGGAACCTCTTCCTGCAGACCGCCAGAACACACCTTAGCAATGCAACAACAAACTTAAAGTGTACTGTACTGACCATGAGTAGACTAATAGTTAGCTAGCAAGCTAACTGAACTCACCTCAATGGCTCATTCCATTGGTCACCGATAAGCACAGGAGAGATCTTTGGGTAATCCACAGGGACCAATAGCTTCACGGGCAAGACAATAGGCTGCAACAATTAGTCAGGGAGTCCCATCAATACCATGAAACTTATATGCAAATAGGTTTCTGAAAGTTAAAGTACCATTTCAGAATCAGCAAAGAGCAATTTTAGGTCTGGAATCAATGAGATGGCAGTGTAGGAGAACTCAACAAATGTCCCGCCATTTGTAGAGGTGATTGCATCTGTGCTGCTGTCATCAATAATGCTGATAAATGTATTGATCAGCATGTTGTTGGCAGAGCTTATCTCGTCTAACAGAGCATCCTTAGCATTCTGCTACAAAAAAAAAAGGAATAATGTGAGAGATTGTCCATGTTACAACAGATAACTGAACGATCAGCACTAGATTGGCTTATGAAATAGCGGTAGTACTGTTTTGAAAAGCAAAACAAATAATATAATGAGAGTGCCACATGATACTACCATTGTTCTTGGCCTCTTAGCCCCATGTTCTGCATTTGATTCAACCTCTGAGGCATTCCAGTCAAATGGTATCCAACCTCCATCCATGTCGCCTGGTGGTGATGATTCCAGACATGGTGATCTACTTTCGAGAAAGTGCTTCATCTTGTTGTTCGCAGTGCTAGATTCAGCCTGCTCCGAGAAGAAACCCCAGTCCTGAAACTCATTAATTTCCATATGTGGTACCTGATCGTTCATGGTGACTGTGCGCATAGAATTAGCTGAGTGGTAAAGTGTTGCTGGCGGTGAAGCCCTCACCTGGTAATATTTCAAATAATAAGTAAGATAATTTGAAATATACAATAAGTTTTTGCCAAGATGAGTGATCTTACTGCTTCAATTAGGCGGTCGATGGGCTTCTTAGCAACCACTGTTTCAGCTCCACGGTGTGCACTATCTGCTATCTGCACCTGAATTGGGGTGGCTGTCATAGTGGGATTTACCTGTTCATATTCATTTACTGCTGCTGCTGCTGCTCCTCCTGCCACTAACTCTGCAGCAGCCGCTGAATTTTCCACTAACTGAGCGGTAACACTCTTAAAATACTCTGATGATGCGGGCATCACTGGAGCACATGTCGAAGCTGCTGGAACAACCCCTGAAATGGTAACAGGTGATGGTAGTGTTAATTTCACTGAAGCACAGGGTGAAGCAGCTTCGATAACAGCAGGAAGTTGAAAGGGTTGAAGCAGGTTGTGTAATACCAGACTCGGCAATCAGTGGCAAAGTGGACTTAGATGAAGAAGAGCAAGAAGCAGATTTTACAATACCTGTCAGGGAGACTGGTGATGGAAATGTGAACTTCACCGAATCAGAGGATAAGGTTGCAACTTGTGATGAAACTTCTACAATTCCTGGATTGGTAATAGGGAATGGTATGAAGCCCTCCTGAAGTTTATTGGTTGGTGAAGACTGCAATGATCCATGTGATTTCTCTGGGAACCAAGAGCTTACTGGTTGCTCTTGCTGCTTTTGATGGCTACTACATAGGAGAAAATAAGAAGGAATTTCACATATCTATGTTATATGATAGAAAACAGGGAATGAACAAGCTAAGTCATTCAGAAATTGGTAATCTAAAATATTTTTCAACGAGCCGGAAACTTAAAATGATAAATGCATATGAGAAGGCACTATAGAATGCAGCCCAACATATCATCTGTATTTTTTCTTTCTGATCTACGCTCATGGTCACACACAATCAACTATCTACTCCATTTCTCAAAAGTTAATAATTTTTCAAATATCTCGACAGTTCATATTAACTCCTGTAACAGGCATGTGCACTTTATACTTAACCTGGAACCGTCATCAGATGGAGCCAGATCACAACTACGATTGATGGCCTGATGTTGTCCATGAGAAATCGGAGACATTAATCTTGCATCCAGCGCTGCCTTTCGATCTTTACTTTTCCTGTATGGAAGTAGCAACCCTTCTATGGTTTTCTCATACATGGAGAACTTTCCCCTTAAGTTTTCAGAGATTTTGTCTTTGTCTAGAAGTAAGAAATTCAGCATCACTCTGGCTTGCTCCTTCAGAAATAATTTAAATCTGTACAGTTTATTTTGGTGTTTGGGTAGTGCCTCTAACTGTTCCTGTACATATATGCAATGAAGGAGTGTAAGAGATTGGGATTCATTAAAATATCAATTGGTGAAGATTCATAGGAAGGGACAAAGTGTTAGCAGGAACATGACCTTTGTAATATATGGACAAACCATCTGTAAGCGTTGATGAAATTCCAAGAGCTCTGAAAAGCAATCTTCCTTTAGTTTCTTTATCTGCAATCCAGGCAAACATGTTAAACTGATTGTATGAGGACTACTAGTATTTGAACACTATATAGTAATAATGCATGCTTCTGTTTAACTGTTTTATTAATTGATCAAAATACAAGGCCATACATATCCATATGTAAGCATGGACACCGCAACCCAATCTTAAGTTTAGGCATCAACATTTTACTTCATAGCTAGATATAAATGGACATGGCTTAGAAAAATAAAGAATCCACGTCTTCGAAAGGAGTATCCTTACCTGCTGGGACATTTCCTCCCTCCAATCAACTTCTACAACAGGTTCCACCATTACCTGCTTAGATTCCGTTCTGCTGATAGTAAACCCAGCATTGTGCTGACTGTTCCCTCCTTCCAGGTGACCACTATGCATCTTGGTGGCATAATGGTGCCTGTGCCTGTCCATCTTGGTAGCATCAGATCCACAAAGCAACAATTCTATAAACAAAAAAAAACATGAGCATATTGAACCCAAACAATTTTTAGTGGGGCACATGACACAACAACAACAGAGTGAATCAGTCCAAACAATTTTTGTTAGGCACAAGACACAGCAACAACAAAGTCAATTGATTGAGTGTATCAACCAATCTGAAATCCAATCATAATGAAGATAAATGACAAAGGAAACTCTAGGTCCATGACACTAGAAGATCCTGATTTTGAAATCACTGTAATATGTTCCAAACAAAAAGGCCTCATTAACACATCAGGACACTAACCTAGTAGACGTGACAAAATAGTAGTAGCCTGAATAAAATTGGGTCTAGGTGGACCGAGACACATCAAATTGAGAAACTAATCGATGGCTGCAACATATACAAGGAAACTTCTGTTTGGAATATATAGAAGGATACTTAACAGCTATGGAATGATCATAACAACTCCATCCGAGTAAACACTCTATCTAGTTAGCTTATTGGCTACAAATCAAATCACTGCATCAGATCCACAAAGAACTAATTCTAGAAGAAAGAAAGCATGAACACATCAAACCCAAGCAATTTTTGGTAGGCATAAGATGCAGTAAGGAACAAAGTGTTCCAAGCGAGTGTATAGCAGACTTTGAATTTGGAGCCCCCAGCACCATAAGAAAAGGTGCAAGTAAGCAAGTAAGCAATCAGCCATTGCTACTTTGTGGGCCCCAATTATAGGGGCAAGAAGAGTCTTTCCTAGGCAAGTTAGGCGCATGCAGAAACCTTTCTAGGCAGGTTAGGTACATGCAAGTATGCATAGTCCTTCTCCGGCTAGATAGAAGTAAATTTAGAAATAAATAGTACCCTAGATTGATTTGTTTTGTGATTTTAGGAAAGCCTCATCTATAAAGTCCTATAGTTTGTATTAGGGAAGACTCTATAGATGAGCCATAGGCTTGGGGCAACCCCTCCAAACCTATGGCCATGAGTCTGGCTCACACTTATGAATGCAGGATGGCAACATTTTTATTAGACAGATTGCTATATTATTAATAGTTGGAATGGGTGTGTACTTGGGTATGGGTTACCCAACAGGTATGAAACCCCTGATTGGGGACAGGGATGGGGAAAAGTTGTACCCACGAGTGGGGACAGAAATAGGGACGGGACAAACTTTAGTTTGCAAGGATGAGAATGTTGTGTCAACGTCAGTCAGGTACATCTCTGTTGCTATTTAACTATACTATAGTTGAGTATGGGTCACCCAATGGGTATGAAATCCCTGATCAAGGATGGGGATGTGGAAAATCAGTACTGCGAGCGGGGATAGGATGGGGATTGGATAAATTTTAGTTAGTGGGGATGACAACGTTCTGTTAATGTTCGCCTAGTACATCTCCATTGGCATTTTGACTGGACCACATGTGCCTAGGCAAGGCTATCTTCCTATTGGAGGCTGATAAGGATGAGACCAAGGAGGACCCAGACAATGAGGTCATCTTCCTACACGCTATCTTGCTCTTGATCTCGCGCACCTCACCACACTCGATCTCATATACTACCACGGGTAGCCCCCTTGGTAGGCTGCCGACCAAATATCATCGACATCTAGCCATATAGAGTCCTTCTCCAACAAGATAGGGGTAAATTCAGAAATAAACAGTATCCTAGATTTATTTTTTCTATTGACACACTCTAGATCTCTAGTAGCTGTTCAATCGATACCGCCTCTGCTCTAGCTCCAACTCCTGAGTCTCTCTTCTTTCTCCTTGCATACTGCTCATAGACATCGCCATACCACTACAAATAAGGAAAGTGTGCTCATGGCCCGATTGCTCACAAGTTGAGCAAATCAGCAAACCCGAATTCCTCAAAGCACCAAAAAAATTAGGGCATGCAACAACGAGATGGCGATGCAGGGTTGTGGAGCGGAACACATACATCTCATAGGGCTTCTGTGGTCGGAGGTTTTGATCAAAGGCCTCTTGCCCTAGGAGCTGGCCCTGGTTGTCAACAATTGGGCGCAACGGAGTTTAGGAAGTGGCTAGAGAGAGATGGCTTCATGTGGAGACTGTCGAAAGGGAGTGAGGATGAACGGGCACATAGTCGCCGTCCCAATAAGGGACTTCATATAGCACCACTACACGCCATTTGGCCTGCACGCAAGGGGTAGCCGACCGACCCATGTGACAAAGGCTTACCATATATCAATGTACCTAGACATATGTTGTGTCTAGATACATCTATGTACAAAAGAAGTCAAAGTGGGGAGAGTATTAAAAATTGAAAAGCCAACATAATATGTCCAGTAAAAACACAAGGCAATATGGCAACTAGGTCTAGTGAACTTGCATAGAATTCAGGTGGAATAGTCCAATTTTTATCAACCATATGTGAATTTCTATATTTGATTTACACAGTACAAAAGCTAAGCTTACATGGGAAGTTTTGTTCCTACTCTTGCATACCTAGATAAATAAATGTGAACTACAAGTAAAGGATTTTCTTGGTATTATAGTGAGCATGTAGGCTGCCAAGGTAAGTGATTTTGGTGATTAATGACAACGATGCAATTGTGACTAAGGTGAGGTTGAACTATTTATCCTTGTTATTCATGTTATGTTAGTATGGTAGGTAGTCTTAGCGACTCTAGATATCCATGAGATAGAAGAGTTGAGGTCTCATGACCTCCTAGTGAAGGCATACATGATCTTCCACTACAATGTTTGTGTTATGCAGTGACATCTCAATGTGCAGAGGAAGATAAACCCTTTCTTTGTGGAGAAACTCCATATGCAAATGATGAAAAGGTGACCCCGAGAGAGTCACGGGGATAGTGATGAGATTTAGTGAGTCACCGCACTTACCGTTGTTGGTAATAGTCTTGGTAATGAGCCCAACACTGAGTCGATAGTGATGCAATATTCATTTTACTGTATTTGTAACAACTATCACTGTTATCACTCTGTTTTATCTATATGATGTCTTGTCATTTTTTACTTGAAATAGAAAATGTTGCTAAATTTTGCTTCAAATTCTATTGTTTTTCTGCTTGTTAGTCTCATCAAGTTAATTTCACCATGACCTAGACCAAAGGGATCTAACTGACACCATACTTACTTGGATGTGAGTTTTAAAACTAACCAATTCATTTCTAGATAACCAAAATTTCAAAATAATCAAAGAATTGATTGGTTTAGTTTAGGTAGGATGAACGTCCGACCCTAATTTGGGCTTCCAAGAATGCTCCATTAGTTTGTTTCAAGTCACACTAATTTTGACCGAAAGCATAGAAAAATATATTGACTAGCACCCACAGTATCAAATAATTGCACTACAAAAATGTGTATATAATGAACCTTGTTTTGTGTTTTAGATGTTTATTATGGAGTTTTCTATAGACTTGGTTGAAGATTTTGATATAGGACAAAGGTAAGATGAATTAAAATTTGGAACAAAGGGAATGCAGAAGCAGCTAGAGCATATATCTTATCAAAACTAGTCAAGGCAATAAAAGAATCCAATAAAAGCTAATAGAATTAGGCCTAATTATAAGATGATGGAACAAGAAAATAAATAGTAATACATGGATGTCTTCAATATATTCTATTTCTTATATATTGAAAATGGTAGTTGCATTTAGTGAACCTGTAGACACCTTGCATTAAAAGGATGAAATTTAGTTGGTATGGGTTGAAAGTAAGTGGGGTTGATGTAGCATTAGTAGCAGATGGTGTGAATGTTTTGCATGTTGAAATAGAGACCTAGTGGGGTTTACATTTATAAGAAATTAGAAGGACAACACCATGCATTGTTGTGGGACATTCTTAGAAATAAAATTATTTCATCTCTAAGTTCTTGTGCTAGCTCTAAGACCTAGATGTTCTTGTGCCATCTCTAATCAAAATTTGGCAAGACAATGAAAGAATCCAATAAACAAACTGTGGAATAAGATAGCAATACAATGATGACTTGTATATTTATTATATATTTTACTATTGCACTTAGTAGAGGTGACAAGGATAGCTTGCATTAACTTGTTGAAAGTTAGTGGTGATGATGTGGTATCTAGTGGAGGATGATGTGGATTGTTAGTAGGAGACGATGTTGATTGCTTGCATGTGAAGATTGAATGCTAATGGGGTTTATAATAATACAATATATAAAATATAAAATATAGATATAGATATAGATATAGATATAGATATAGATATAGATATAGATATAGATGATGTAGGTTTACTTTGGGAAGCAAGTAAATAACTCTGCATGAGAGGAATTTAAAAACCAAAAGCATTGCACTAATTAATTTGCCTTATTTGAAACATTTGGGAATGTCAACGCTCCAATTTTTTTCATTCATTAGGAGTCTAGGATAAAACCAGTTTTCAAGTTGCAAATTGTTACCATGATGATCTCCTTTGGTCTTATAGGTGCCATGGCGAGCAATGAAAGAAACGACATGCATGTGGTGTGACATCATTGTTATGTAGCTTCCAGTTTAGTTTTTGTGGTTTTTGCTCTTTTCTAAAGGGGAGGTATTTTTATCACTTCACAATCATTACTTCAAGTTCATACAATATTTGGTTTCCTTTTAGTTTTGTATGATGTTTCCTCTTTCTCCTTTGTACCATACTCACTAGCTTATTTTTGTAAATATTTTGGTCTGCAAGCCCCTTACAAATGATTTTTATGCATCATTTCTCAATTAATTTTCTTTGCAAAATAACTAAAAAATTATATTGTTCTAACCATCTCCATTGCAAATAATTTTCTTTGTTGTGAGCTCATCATGAGGAAAAATGATATGGTTCAGTGAAAGTGGTGCTCAGAATGTATATTTATTGTGTTTCCATTCATGGTTCCCATTTTCTCTTTGTTCATACCACTAGCTTACACAAGTTCTGCATCATGATTTTACTTATGCTACATGTAGCTTCCATGCCATTCTAATAGATCAAGCTATTGAGTCACTATGCTAGGAACGCACAAAGAATACACAACATCAAAGATTGACTAACACTGAACATTAATTCAAGATACGGACCAAACATACACGTATTAACCACATCATAGACTAGTAAAACAATCATTTGAGAGTTAGAGTTAGTGATGAACACTCACATCACATAATCAGTATGAGATGATATGTGCTATGATCTACATATGGGTATTTTACCCTTCTGTCATTATGATTATCATAGATGACATGCTATGTCACCAACTGTGATTGAGTTTATCACAAATGGGTAAATAAATACCCATGTTTGATTTGACTACATCACAAACACTTACGGTTGGGTTAATGCTTCGCCTTCCGACCCTCGTGGTTCGACTCGAGGGTGGAGGTGAAGATTTTCCATGAGATTGAATGAGATAAAGCGAAGTAACGGTGTTAACACTTTACACAATAATGCAGCTCCCTGTGTATTAAGTTTATATCTTGCCCCTAGAGAAATTTACAATGCTTCATTATTTGCTAAGGATAGGGCAGCCATTTTACCTGCCGCTCCATTTGCTCCACTGACGGCCAGAACAAACAATGTCACCTGAGAGTACTGGACCTCATAACACCATTGGAGGCAACACTAGCAGAGGTTCTCTTGGCTAGGAGATCCATGCCTATGAGGGGGTTGCTCGCGTAGGTCCCCTCGCCTTCTCTCAGACTTGGCCCATGTCGGCCTCCGCGCTGGGCCGACCAGTGGCGTAGATGTAGACCTAGACCAGACCGAGGAAAGCGTCACATCAAAGTAGGGCAATGTGATGTCGAGGGTGGACCAGCCATAAATTGCGGCCGAGGGTTTGCTTAGGTGGTGGATTCTAGGGATAGGGTGACACGAGGAGTGGGGGGGCAGGGGGCTTCCCCCAACGCTTACACACAAACGCACAAAATTTCAATCTATGATTATAGAACCTAGCATAGGGGACAACTCTAGTACCGTGCTGGTACAATGCAGGCTCAAGGTCCACTTCACATGGACGGCCAAGTTATTTGCATTTTGGTTTGGATCCTAGCCCATATGTGTAGATAGAGCCATATGTTTCATCTTTGGTAGAACATGTGCTGGGCTTGTTAAGCACACATAGTGCACTAATTCATGTGTTCTAAAATTACGTGCTCAGTTACACGATCAGAGATGTTCACTATATGGACTGTGTCATGGCACGAAATGACCAGTAGTAGTGGTTGTGCTCCACATGTTTTGTAATAATGAGACTATAATATGTAATTATGTTTGTATAGCCTATGATGTATGTATGGTTTTATTATTATGACCTATTCACTATTGAAGAATCATATGGGATATATGACGGTGAGATTTATATGTTGCATTAGTAATATTAAATATAAAACATTAGACATTGACCTGTATTTAAATGTAATAATGAAGTACATAAAATTGAGAAAATGAAGATCACTTCTGTTTGAATCCACTGACCCTGGCAATGACCCTCATGCTATCATATAACTGGGTAGATGCTAGATACAGTAGTCACCCTAATTCTATCATTGTTAGTTCAATTCTACACCAAGCAGTCATATCTTCCAATCACTGCCAATTTTTTGAATTAGGGAACTCCCCATTTCCATTAAATTTGTAACAAAAATACAACATCCAAATAATAGTTTAGATAGCAAGAAGAAACAACTAGACAACCATCTACGTACTACCATTACCTGCTCATTCCATCTGATTCAGATAAAACAAACTGCAGTAAAAGAGGACATTAGTTTCACAGAGGCATACCCCCAACTTCCATTGAAGACAAAGTAAACTTAGCTGGAAACAACAAAAGCTAACAGCAACACTATCCATCACGTGAATCATCCAAATTAGCTATTTTCAGGCACAACCATTGGGCTCTTGGGAGTCATCCCTTTGATGATCCTCCTTCGGCAGGTGCTTTCCCGCATCTTATGACTTGCCCAGGAGCTTCACGGCAATTTGCAACATTGTATTCACCCCTATGACCAGCAGTTCCCTATCGTCCTCTAGATATAAACCTACCCAGTAGTTCATGAGTGCACATGAACATATGACTTGACCCAGATTATGAAGCAATTTTCCTTCTTGCTTCTTATGACTTCTTGTCTCGAATCTTCCAAATTACGACACATGGCCATGATCCCCACCATAAGAAACTACTTACCATTTGGAAGCCATGTTTCACACCATAGCCAGCATTGATCAATGGATTTAGGAACAATTAAAATACCAACACATTTGGCTATGATGACCCATATAGCTTTGGCCATGCTACACTGAAATAACAGATCGGAAGCAGATTCATCTAGACCACAAAACTAGCAACTCATTGGCTCACCAGGCCACTTCCTTCTTTTAATTCATACTATCTTCTATGAGAATAGCATTGTTCATCCAAAGAACACTGGCACTCCTGCATTATATTGTTCATAGATAAAGCTATGTACACAGATTTGACATTAAAATTACCGCTGGTACCAAACATCCATTTTATTATGTCCTTACCTTCTTTTAATTGAACAATTGTGACATCCTTCTATTCATTGAACAATTGTGACATTAAACTATCTTATCCCACATCAATCTCAATCATCTATGAGCCATCTACTAAAGGTTAATGCTGCATTTCCAATCACTGCCAATTGCCAGCTCTTGGGTGTAATTTTAGTAGTGATGCCAACTTTGGACCTGGTAGCGATCCGTGGCCTGATGATGGTTTTGATCACCAAGGCCAATGAAAATAGGGCATTTTCACTTGTGTTTGGCTAGCACTGCATGCCGGAGTACATTTCTACTAGCAGTTTGGTTAAGTCAACTGCTAGTGATTTCCACTCAGTTATGTTTAGAACAGCCAAAATCAATTACAAAAGACAACACAAAATAACTTGAATTTTATTTGCACTAGGCCATACCACCTAAAAAATCTATTGCACTTATGTGTTCTCTACGATTGCAACCCATTCAATGGTGTCCATCCATAGCATACAACAACACACTTATTATTGATAACAATTTGAGAACCATTGAATTTCAGTCATCAATGGAGGCTATTTCCAATGGGGTCTTCTTACCCCAATCATGTTTATAAATCATTCTCAGAGGAATTGTGTCACACGCCGGACGCGGGCAGTGACTACCGACGATGATAACAGGCCAGGAGGGGCCCAAGCAATGGGGAGCACCACTGCTAACGGGCCCCACAGCCTGGCGGTGTGGGGGCACCGCCGCGGGGGAGGGATGGGCGGCCGTCACAGCTGCCGCCTTCTCTGATCGCTAGCTGCTGCCTTCTTACTACGTCTCCACAATTATCTTTTAAAATTTATCATTTTAGAAAATAAATAAGTAATAGATGGAAAGAGATAATCTGTGTTTGATAACAATCTTCCAACTTTGCTTGTAAGTTAAGTACGGTCGGGACTATAAATACTATAGGGTTGTACTCAGATCCATCAAGAAAATAATAGTTGAAGGACTTTAATCTTAACTCTCCAGCTATCCGTCTCTCTCTCTAGTCCTAGCCACCGCCGCCCCCCACACGCCGCTGCCCTCACGCTATGCCGCCACCCCTAGGGCGCCACGCCATCGCCCCTCGCCACCGTCTCCATCGTGCCCGTTCCACCCTACCCGCTTCGCTGTTACAGCTGGTATCAGGGGATCAGATCGATCCAATGCTTCCAGTACTACCGCTGAACTCAAGCAACTTCTCCAAGGTTTCACCACCACTTGCAATGGCTACGTTTACCAGATTCATCTACACCTCGACGACATCGACGTCCGCATGCGTGCCATGGAACAAGGGCACACCACCAAGGGCATCCCCAACGTTGTGGCTCTAGCTTCGTCAATCTACACCTTGATGCCAATCACTAGCAATAGCACCATCGCCGTTCAGCAGACACCACTGCCACCATGGGTGTGGTGGAAGGCTGGCCCCCTCTAGGCACCACCAACATTGTCGCTCATCCACCAATTATTAGCAACATCATCATCAGTAACGACATCAAGCAGGAGCATGCCCCATAGAGCATTCCTCACCTAATCACCACGACCCTACCTGTCACCGTCAGCACCATCAACAACATAGCAGATGAGACCTCGTAGTTCATATAGGACACTAGACGCTTGTTGACGGTCCTTAATGATCAAATCCAACCATCAACTAATCTTCTAAAATGATATAAAAGCAATCTATCTACCTAGAGTAGGGCATCAACTAACGAATTCCACGAGTTTTGGTGAATCAATGGTTTTGCAGTAAAAACACGGAAAAAGATACACTTTTGAGCTACACCGCAAAGATAGAATGCCAGAATGGACGCCATGGCAACACAGGAATATTCCGGAAGAGACGAGAAGGCACCACCCCGAGCCGGGGGCCTGGGGCGGCCAGGCCAGACCGGCCGATCGGCCCCGACCGGCCGGTGCAGGGCCACTCCGATTCACGCCCGGTTCGCCCGGTTTACTCCATCGCCTTTGAGGAATGATCTCCACCCTCCGTCAAGGTCGGTTCGATCCAAGGTCTCACGTTGATTCGCCAGGGCTATAAAAGGAGAGGCACACCCCCCAACGGAGAAGGGAAGAATCGGAGAAGAGAGCTTTAGCTAGAAAACCTAATTAGGATTCTCGGAGGTGTCCCTTGAATGGATGACCTCTCGAGTTAGCATTCCAAGAGAGAGCTAGTTCTATACCTCTAGAAGCTAGTTCTTCAGAGAGAGAAAAATAGAGTTTAAAGAGAAAGTTTTGGAGGAGTATCGGCTGTCGGTGCTACCTCTACGGCTTGTATCTGAGACTACTTGGGAATCAACTTCGTGTTCAAGTAAGTAACATTGTTTATTCTGTTTTTGCTAGTTTACGACTCTTTTTTGAGTACTTTAATCCTTGTAGCTCTTGGGTTAGAGTAGTATTCATAGTGTAAGCGTGGTGCTTAGACTCCGTTGCTCGTAGATGTACCCTATTGTCTGGATTTGGTGGTAGCTCGTGGAGGTGACTTATAGCTCCGTTGAATCATATTTATTCCACTATCCCGTCAGTAGGCCTAGCAGGAGAATAGTTGGTAGTTAAGTATAGTTTTGTCTGTGCTTATCCTATCCAACTCCCTAGCGAAATATTTTAATCATAATTTGCCTGAGCCTAAACTAGAAGCCCTAGTTGTCCCCTCTATATCCCTACCTTCTACAGCCTTGTTTGCTACTCAGTGGTTAAGTGTAGTTTAGACGACCCTCACACATCTTCCTTTGGGTTCGATATTAAAACTGGGTATACTTATCCGGTGAAGTGCTACAACGTATCCGTGCGCTTGCAGAATTATTCAGTAGGCATTAACAGATACCAACAAGCATTTCTGGCGCCGTTGCCGGGGAAGACGTCGCTGAGATCACTCTGAACTTATCTTAACCTGTATTATAATCTTATCTTTCCTTTGTAGACTATCACTCTTTACCTTTTCCATTTCTCTTTACCTTTTCTACCCTTCAATGGATCAACTTAATTCCACGCCTATCTATAAATATAACTTCATGAGCCTACGCTTAGGGCCAGAGCCATCCGCAAAGCCAATCTTAGCCTCTGACTATAAGCTACGCCCATGTTTAATAGACATGGTCAGAAACCAACCTTTCTCAGGAGAAGACAATGCTAGCCCTTACTCTCACCTCAATGAATTCGAACAAACCTGTGCATGTTTGCGCATTAAGGATATGTCCGATGAGACTATCCGATGGAAGCTTTTTCCTTTCTCTTTGACTGGAGAAGCTAGACATTGGTATGATCTCCACGTTGAGAGTGTCAAAGGTGATTGGGAAGCATTATGTGCTGAATTCTGCCTTCAATTCTATCCTATTTCTAGGGTAGTAGATCTCCGCTTAGAAGTTCTATCCTTTAGGCAAGAGAAGAAGGAGACTCTAATTGAAGCCTAGGAACGCTTTAACTGCTTAACCCATTCTGGACCTAGTCTATCCATACCAGACCCCGTTCTACTTCAATATTTCTATAAGGGTCTGAATAGAAAAACCACAAAGTTCCTCAACCTTGCTTCTAGAGGATCATTCTTGCATATGACTTCTGATGTTGCAAGAGATGTCCTTACAAAAATTAATGAAAATGAAGCATCCTTAAAGAAGCTAGTAGAGGAAGAAGGTCCGATAGTTGATCAGGAATCCACACCGACCACATCTCATCCTGCAACTATCAATGAGCTTGAACCACAGGAGGAGGAAGAAATTCCACTTCCAAAATTTATGCTCGAGATCGAGGATGATATATTTGCTGATTATGGAAACACCTCGAATTATTATGCTATTAGGAGACCACCGAAGTGAGCAAAGTCATCACCTAGTAACAGAGTCTTACATTCTTCTGAGGTGGCTTTCCTTAAGCAAAGTGCTAAAGAGCTTGTGTCGATTATAAGCAAGGATTGGTTGAATGAATCAGAGCTTTCCTCTGATATCATCCGAGTTGATTTTATATCAACCACCACACCTTGCCGAATCCACAAGGGCTCTTTTGAAGCACTATACAACCCTGTTGTGGGAGTTAACATCATGTCTATAACATTTGCTCAAGATCTTTTAAAAGACATGCCTTTAACCTCAACAACAAAGTTTATGAAAAGTCCTTTAGGCCATCTTATTCCAAGTTTTGGAATTCTCTATGTCTTACCTATTTATGTCAAAGGGATAAGAGTTCATTTGAGCTTCTATGTCTTTGATGTTATAGAGTTTGATGTATTGATTGGACAGCCTATAGAGAGACTTTTACAAGAAGGACAAGAAGGGAATTTGAATATTAGCCTTGGGAAGAATTTTAAACTGCCTATATCCATAACTCGTGTTCTTAATAGTGAGACTGAGTCACTTCCTGAGCCTGATCCTATGGAAGAAGTCTTAGAAACAACCCTTGAATCATCATTCGAACCAGACTTCGAGGATGATCTCGAACCACTAGAAGAGGAAGGAGATAGTACGCTAGAACCTGACCCTCTAGATGAGTCTGAGGAACCACCTAAGCCTCCCATAGAGCTCAAACTCTTGCCTTCTGGACTTAAATATGCTTTCCTAAATAATGATCGAGAATCTCCTGTAATAATAAGTGATAAACTCTCTGAGGAGGAGACCTTCAGATTGATCACAGTCTTAGAAAAGCGTAGATATCTGCTTTTGGCTATTCACTCAAAGATCTTAAAGGAATCAGTCATGTTCTTTGCACCCATCGCATTCCTACAGATCCTGAGATAACACCCTCTAGAGAACCACAACGTAGATTGAACAATGCGATGAGAGAGGTTGTTAAGAAAGAGGTTTTGAAACTGTTGCATGCCGGGATCATATATCCTGTGCCACACAGTGAGTGGGTAAGCCCTGTGCAAGTTGTGCCTAAAAAGGGAGGCATGACAGTTGTTAGAAATGACAAGAATGAATTAATTCCACAAAGAACTGTCACGGGATGGCGTATGTGTATTGATTACCGAAAGCTAAACAAGGCAACAAAGAAAGATCATTTTCCACTTCCCTTCATTGATGTATGTTGGAAAGATTGGCAAATCATTCTTTCTTTTGTTTTCTTGATGGGTATTTGGGATATCATCAAATCCCAATCCACCCCGATGACCAAAGCAAAACCACGTTTACATGTCCATATGGAACCTATGCCTATCGTAGAATGTCTTTTGAACTATGTAATGTTCCAGCTTTATTTCAAAGATGCATGATGTCTATATTTTCTGATATGATTGAAGTGATAATGGAAGTTTTTATGGATGACTTTTCTGTGTATGGAAAAACTTTTGATAAGTGCCTTGAAAACTTAGATAAGGTTTTGCAAAGATGTGAAGAAAAGCACCTAGTTCTTAATTGGGAAAAATATCATTTCATGGTTAGAGAAGGAATAGTGCTTGGACATTTGGTGTCCGAGAGAGGGATAGAGGTAGACAAAGCTAAAATAGAAGTAATTGAGCAACTACCTCCTCCCATTAATATAAAGGGAATTCGAAGCTTCCTAGGTCATGCAGGCTTTTATAGACGGTTCATACACAACTTCTCATACATTGCTAGACCTCTAACAAACCTGCTAGCTAAGGATGCTCCCTTTGATTTTGATGACGCTTGTTTAAAAGCTTTTGAAACCCTTAAGAAAGCGCTCATCTCAGCACCAATCATTCAACCCCCTGATTGGTCGCTACCCTTTGAATTGATGTGTGATGCAAGTGATTATGTTGTGGGGGCAGTTTTGGGACAAACTAAGGACAAGAAACATCACGCAATCGCATATGCTAGCAAAACTTTGACAGGACCTCAACTTAATTATGCAACTACCAAGAAAGAGCTTATGGCTGTTGTTTTTGCTATAGACAAGTTTAGATCTTACTTAGTAGGAGCAAAGGTAATTGTTTATACTGATCATGCTGCTCTTAAATACCTGCTCACTAAGAAAGATGCGAAACCCCGACTCATAAGATGGACTTTACTACTCCAAGAATTTGACTTAGAAATAAAAGATAAAAGAGGAGTAGAAAACCCTGTTGCCGATCACTTGTCTAGGATGCAATTTAAGAATATGCAGGAACTACCAATCAATGACTCTCTTCGAGACGACACGCTCTATGCCATCTCCAGGTCAGATCCCTAGTACGCAAATATTGTCAATTTTATGGTTGCAGGATATGTACCACCAGGAGCAGACAGGAGGAAACTTATTTACGAAAGTCGTCTACATATATGGGATGATCCTTATCTCTTTCGAGTATGTGCTGATGGACTACTCCAAAGATGTGTGCCCACCGAGGAAGGATTACAGATCATTGAAAAATGTCATTCATCACCATATGGAGGTCATTATGGCGCATTCCGAACTCATGCAAAGATTTGGCAAAGTGGATTCTTTTGGCCAACCATGTATGAAGACACCAAGAACTTCATCCGAAGATGTGGAACATGCCAGAGGCACGGCAATATCAACTCAAGAGATGCTATGCCCCTCACCAACAATCTTCAGATCGAGCTCTTTGATGTCTAGGGAATAGATTACATGGGACCATTTTCGAAATCAGGCAACTATGAGTACATTCTAGTGGCAGTTGACTACGTCTCAAAGTGGGTAGAAGCACAGCCGTGCAAAGCTGCCAATTCTACCAATTCCAAGAAGATATTTCAGGAGACAATATTTCTAAGATTTGGTGTTCCAAGAATGGTGATTAGTGATGGAGGAACTCACTTCATTGACAAAGACTTTCGTAACTACTTAATGAAGCAAGGAATTCAACATCACGTGGCTACTCCTTACCATCCTCAAACCAGTGGTCAAGCCGAGACTTCCAATAAGCAAATCAAGAATATCCTACAGAACACAGTTAATGAGATGGGAACCGCTTGGAAGGAGAAGCTACCAGACGCACTATGGGCATACCGAACTGCCTACAAGACACCTCTTGGCATGTCACCCTACCAGCTGGTCTACGGCAAGACCTGTCATTTGCCAATAGAGCGTGAGTTCAAAGCTCATTGGGCAATCAAGAAATGGAATATGGATCTTGAGGCCGCTGGGACAAAAAGGAAGATGCAACTCTCGGAACTAGATGAATGGCGAGAAAAAGCATATCATAACTCGAAGATCTATAAAGAGAGAACCAAAAGGTGGCATGATAAGCGAATCAAGAAGAAGAGCTTCAATCCTGGAGATAAGGTGCTATTATTCAACTCTAGGGTGAGATTATTCGGACATAGAAAGCTACGAAGCAAATGGGAAGGACCATTCACGATGGTAAATTCGTCATCACATGGGGTGGTGACACTTCAAAATCACGAAGGTACGTTATTCAAGGTAAATGGCCAACGTCTTAAAATGTTTCTAGAACCTTCTAGACCACCTGAAGAATTGGATGAAATTTATTTCTTAACTTTTCCCTAATTTATTAAAAATAAAAGCCTCATCGCGAATTGGGTCGCGACGTAAGAAAATTTGGAGAGAAGATGGGCCGAGAGTGCAACCCACGAAAGGGCACCGGGAACCGGGCCAGGGTGGGACCGACCGGTCCCACCCCTGCACGGCCGCCGGTCCCCCAAAAGCCGCCTCGGGGTCCGCCGCCTCTCGTTGCGGTTTGTTCTGTTAGGGTTCCGAATATTCAGCCGTGATCCGTATCCGCCGCCGCCTTATCGCGATAGATGCTCGGGATTGATTAGGATGGAATGACCCCTACCCCAAGGAACCAGGACTATATAAACAAGCCCCTAGGGTCATTCTCCCCTCATCCCAAGAGCTCTCCTCTCTTAGCCCAGGCAAAGAAGCTCTCCAATCTCTCCACCTCCCACCAAATGGCCAACCCAAGCCTTCCCTACACCGTCGAAGAGCCGAAGGAGGCCCTCCCACTGGCGATCATCCCGCTAAAGCAGCTGGCGGTGGTGCCACCAAAGGCGATCGTCCCGGTGCCATCGAAGGAGGTCGTCCAAGCTCGACCTCGAGGAGCTCCACTGGAAGAGGCACGCTTTGCTCAAGCCATCAGGAGGCCAACCATTGCGCCTCCAGCTCCTCGGCCACTTCTTGGAGATAAGCCTCGCCCACTCGGTCAGCCTAGCCTCTCTCTCCCCCAGGGCACCAAGTTACTATCTGCAAGAGAGGGGGAGAGGCTGCTGGGTGTCACCACCAAGTTTAGGTTGGTGACTGGAGCAAAATACACCACGGAGAAAGAGCGCGTGACTCTGGATGGTGTGCGGGTGGATCCGACCAAGGTCAAGTTCACTCCACCACCAAGAGCTGATCCGGAGCCTCCAAAGAAGAAAGCAACGACTGCACAAGCCCTGCGACAACCTCGACTCAACCTAGGCATGCTAGAGACTAGGATAGACCTGCAGGGCCGTACGCTGTCTAGGGTGCTCGATACCCTGACTACGGCTGTGCAGCGCATAGCTAATCTAGAGCTTAAGCAGGAGGAGATGCGTCTTAAGAATAAGGCGCTAAAGGCTAGAGTTGAGGAGTTAGAGAAGAAAGAATAGAGATAGAGATGTATAGGCACACGTGAGAGTCATTCATTAGTTGCTTAATTAGTTCATTAGTAGTTTGATTAGTTCAATTAATTAATTCCTTCATTCAATCATTGTGTAATAAATGTGCCTCATTTATAATAAAGAATCAAGTTTTAGAGTCATCATCTCTCTCTAGATATATGTTTTGTTTTTGTCTCCACCTTGTTGTGCATAAAAGGAAACAGGAAACAAGTGTGGGGGAGACAGCCAATAAAGAACACAGAAGGACATCTACAGGAGCCAGGTACGCACTCCAAAGCACTCTCTTTAACAACTGAGCTTAATTGAATATCCTTTAATAAATCATGATTATACCTCAAGGATGAGTGGCTTAGTCATAACTTAAGGCAAGAATCACATAAGTTCATCTCCTGTACACTTGCAGTTGTTGGGAACTTTCTTTAGGGACCCCAAATACTTCTTAAGTTGTTGACAAGTATGAGATAGTAAAACATGAAAACCTGAATTTCTCTGCCTGGTTATTGGAGCTTTTATTTCAGAAACACAAAAACAATAGCTAAGCTACTCCTCTGTGATAGAGCCATATATGATCATAACTTGCTACATAAGTTACTTATTTTGCACTGAGCTCTGTCAGCTTTTGAGACCCGTGTTGTAGAGACCTATCATGCTCTCAAGGTCAAGATTCACTTACACTCCATATATGCACTATCCCTACACTGGGGGTAGGCGCAGCTTTTTCCATCCACATAGAAAATGTGCTGCTCTTACACTGAGAGTACGCACCCAAAAAGATCTTTGGTAGGATCGTGTTCATCTATGCTCTAATATTATCAGAAGTCTCTGTCTTGTATAAAGTTTTTCGTGCAGGATGACACGGGCTATGCACAAAGAAAAAAAAAGAGAGTTAAAATAGATAAAAAATGGACAAGGGTCCAAATGTTGAAAAAGGCACAGAGATGCCCAGCTCTCTAGAAAAGAAAGAAAAGAAAAATTCAAGATAGCCCATTGTCTCCAACATTCCAATTCAAGCAAAAGAGACATATCCTTCAAAGAATATGAGCATAAATAGAACAGGATAGCCACCATATATTCCACACACATGCACATCTTGATCTAAGAGTATGACACTTCTCTCCTTGAGACTTTTACGCTGGCTCAGTGATGTGTAGAGTAAGTATACTATTTCTTGCCAAACCTATAAACTCCACATAAGCCGATTAGAGGTAGATTGCAAGGAAGGGGCATCACTCATTCATGCCTAAAGAGAGATCCACAAATACCACATATAATGAGTGATTTGAGAGTACCACATTAAGGAGCAGGTAAGCTATATGTTTATTTCGAAATCCTACAAAACCTCCAATGGTCCGAGCAAATGAGATAAAGGTAATCTGCTCGACGTTTTTCTTTTCAACTTCTCAAAGTTGTTTGGTAGACACTTTGAATCTCACAAAGGCAGAATCACCGTGAATGAGCATATGTTGATCTCTTCATCCTAAGCTATGTCTGATCCAACCTTTTCTCGAGGACGAGTAAAAGCCTAAGAGTGGGGGTGTTGTTGACGGTCTTTAATGATCAAATCCAACCGTCAACTAATCTTCCAAAATGATATAAAAGCAATCTATCTACCTAGAGTAGGGCTTCAACTAACGAATTCCACGAGTTTTGGTGAATCAATGGTTTTGCAGGTAAACAACGGAAAAGATACACTTTTGAGCTACACCGCAAAGATAGAATGCCGTAATGGACGCCACGGCAACACAGAACATTCCGAAGAGACGAGAAGGCACCACCCCGAGCCGGGGGGGCCGGGGCGGCCAGCCGCACCGGCCGGGTCGGCCCCGACCCGGGCCGGGTGCAGGGGCCACCCGGTTCGCGCCCGGTTCGCCCGGTTTACTCCACCGCCTTTGAGGAATGATCTCCACCCTCCGTCAAGGTCGGTTTGATCCAAGGGCTCACGTTGATTCGCCAGGGCTATAAAAGGAGAGGCACACCCCCCAAGGGAGAAGGGAAGAATCCAGAGAAGAGCTTTAGCTAGAAAACCTAATTAGGATTCTTGGAGGTGTCCCTTGAACGGATGACCTCTCAAGTTAGCATTCCAAGAGAGAGCTAGTTCTATACCTCTAGAAGCTAGTTCTTCTGAGGGAGAGAAATAGAGTTTAAAGAGAAAGTTTTGGAGGAGTATCGGCCTGTCGGTGCTACCTCTACGGCTTATATCTCGAGACTACTTGGGAATCAACTTCGTGTTCAAGTAAGTAACATTGTTTATTCTGCTTTTTGCTAGTTTACGACTCTTTTTGAGTACTTTAATCCTTGTAGCTCTTGGGTTAGAGTAGTATTCGTAGTGTAAGCGTGGTGCTTAGACTCTGTTGCTCGTAGATGTACCCTATTGTCCGGATTTGGTGGTAGCTCGCGGAGGTGACTTATAGCTCCGTTGAATCATATTTATTCCACTATCCCGTCAAGAGGCCTAGCAGAGAATAGTTGGTAGTTAAGTATAGTTTTGTCTCAGGCTTATCCTATCCAACTCCCCAGCGAAACATTTTAATCATAATTTGCCTAAGCCTAAACCAGAAGCCCTAGTTGTCCCCTCTATATCCCTACCTTCTACAGCCTTGTCTGCTACTCAGTGGTTAAGTGTAGTTTAGACGACCCTCACACATCTTCCTTTGGGTTCGATATTAAAACTAGGTATACTTATCCGGTGAAGTGCTACAACGTATCCGTGCACTTGCGAAATTATTCAGTAGGCATTAACAGATACCAACAACGCTCGTTCCTCCAGATGAAGTTGGACGAGCCTAACTCATCCTTGACTCTAGGTATCATCGAGTCGCAAGCACTCTCCTGGCTCCACCACTATGGGCACTGATACCTCCATCATTGGGCATTGTTGATGGTCGTTAACGTCAACTTTTACTAGCACTTTTTACCTGAAGGAAAACAAGAAAACACACTAGTCTAGGGCTTTATCTGACAAATTCCACGAGTTTTGCATATTCTGTATTTTCTAGGGTGATCTTCAGAAAAGCTAAAAAAAGAGGATTATAGAGCTTAATTATCATAAAATTGATCCACAATGGAACAACATCATCATTGGACTCAGGAAGGGTCTAGAAGACACCCGAAGCAGCGGGGCCCACAGAGGAGCCAAGGTGGGGCTAGCCGGCCCCACCCTGGGGCCGGTCGGCGCCCTAGGTCAAGCGCTGGCCACCGCCTTCTGGAGTCTTCTTCCCACGCTTCCTTGGAAGCCAAGCAGAGCATCCCTACGTCGATTCTAGGTCGGTTTGATCCGACGGTGCACACAAGATGGAGACGCGAATAACTGACATGGCGGTTCCTTGCCCCCTACTCCACCTCGGCCTATATAATGACGCCCAAGGCTCCCTCCAAGAGGCATTCTACACATCGGTGCTTCATATTCTCTACATAATTAGGGTTAGGGTCCTTCTAGTTGATTTAGTCTAGTTGATCTAGTTCTAGTTCATCTAGATGTAGCAATTAGGAGAGACTAGTTCTTCTCGATCTAGTTTTGTTTAGAGATTGGAGAGATTGAGTAGAGGAGTAGAGATTCTTGAGGAGCCCGCCCTGTCGGGCGCTCTTCGTGGTCAGTATTCTTCGATTCAGCTCCCTCGCCCCGAGCTGCTTTCCGAGGTACTTTTGTATTTACCATTCTGATTCAAGTAAGCAATTTGTTCTTATTCGTTCTTTGGTTCACATCTTATATTGAGAACTTTGATCTATAGGACCCTGTAGGTTAAAGTTGTATTTCGTAGTGTAGGCGTGGTTGTAGGGTCGAGATGGTGGACTAGAGGGGGTGAATAGTCCTTTCTAAAACTTAATCGCAGCGGAAGACCAAAACAATTGTGGAATTAAAAACTATCGGTCTAATAAGGACTACACCCTCTATCTAAGCACCTTACAAAGATTCTAACTAAGTCACTAAGGTGCAAGGCTAGGTGGTGCTCGCCTATCCAATACTAGATTGCAAGGTCACACAAACCTAAGCAACTAGTACTCAATCAAACCAGGGAGCACATACACATACTAGTGAGCAAAGCGCATAAAGCCTAAGCACAACTAGTACTTCTAACTAGCACGGCTACACAAGCCTAACTAGTAAGCTCAATTGCTTAGCTACACAAACTAAGCAATGTGACTAGCAAGGCTACACAAGCTAACTAGCCACGCAATCGCTACTTCTAAGCCACACAAGCTAAGAAGGTAACTAGCAAGCTACACAAGTAAACTAGCTACACAAGAGCAACCACTACTCACTAGCACAAGTAATGAACAAGATAATACTAGCTAGTGAATACAAACCGACGAGAAGAGTAGACAAGTTGACACGTCGATTTTTTACCGAGGTTCACTTGGTTGCCACCAAGCTAGTCCTCGTTGAGACAAGCTCTAAGGTTGTCACCGGTCCTCTTGCTAGTGGTGACCCACAAGTCACGCTCTCCCACCGGAGTGCTCACCGCAAGCTCTAGCACTTGATCGCGTCGAACCACTTGTTGCTCTTCGTGTCTCCCTTTTACTAGAGTTGCTCTTCACGATTCTCCCGCGGGGATGAGCACAAGAGCCCCTCACAAATCCTTCTCCGGAGCACCGCACAATCTTCTTTGCGTGCTTCAATGGAGACCACAACCTCCAAGCCGTCTAGGTGTTGGCAAACACCAAGAGTAACAAGAAATCCCCAAATTACAAAGATTTCCTAGTGCCACCAAATGCAATCCTCACATGCACACACTAGACTCTCAATCCCTCACTCAAATTAGCACCAAGCATGAGAGGGAGAGGAAGGGGAGGAGGTGGATCTTCAATCTCTCATCCACTCCCATAAAGGGCACTCACTCTCTCTAGAAATCTTAGCACATGGCAATGGAGAGAGAGGAGAGAGAGAGGAAGAACCCTAGAACATCCCCAAACTCAACACATGAGCCAAAGGGGCGAGTTGGGGGAGAAGGAGGGGCTGCTGCCCCCCTAAATCCCGTCACCACACGCTCCCAACCGTTGGGACGTTTAGATCTGAGTTGAACTAGAAATTCCAGGTAGGGCAGGAAAAATTTCCAGGCAAACCCTCCAACGGCTCTTTCACTCCAACGGTCAAAAGAAACAACGACACCAGAAATTCTAGGTAGGGATGGATAAATTTCCAAGCGAACCCTCTCTGTCTTGAGCGCACAACCTAAAATTCTAGCTAGGGCCAAGAGAAATTCCAGGCTTACCCACTCTGTCCAAAGCGCGGGAACTTCTCCAAATTCTTCCCTTTAAAGTTACTAACTCTTCCCAATATGCTAAAATAACTTTAGCACCTTAGTTAGCATTTCACAAATAATTTTCTAGGGCTTTCTCAGCACATCACTAAGCGCTTATGTATATGCAAATAGGAGACTCACACTTAGTGGCACTACATAACCATTGCAACTAAAAGATTTCCCCTCTTTATAGTACGACTATCTATCCTAAACCCGATCATCAACTTCTCTACACACCTATGACCGGTGAAATGGAAACGCCCTAGCTTATACGGTTGCCTTGTGCTTTCCACTCCATCTCCTCCAATGCCGATGCAACACATGCACCGACATCCTTATGAATGATATGATCCACTTCATATCATCATATGGCCTTTAGTCCATCGATCTTGACCTCACTTGCTCTTCACCATCGCTTCAGTCCTTCGGCGCCAAGTCTTTGCTTAAGCCTCCCGACACTCGGTACCAACGGCTTCAAAGCCTCCAACTTGCCCTTCACCATCACGACCGGTCCATCAAGCCAAGTCTTGTCTTGATCTTCACCTTTAGCCACATGACTCCATGTCATGTACCATATGAAATTAAGTTCCTTCATCACACTTAGGTAAGCATCACAATATGTTTAAGCCATTTGCACCTCCATGGCATAGGTTGCTCACACAAGTGTACCTGTGGACTAATTCTCTGCAAATCTTACATAAACACAATTAGTCCACCT
>JADLZL010000875.1:0-58198 GCA_015844335.1 Chrysopogon serrulatus | reverse complement strand
GTAACCTATGATAAATTATTTCTAGAGGATGGTGTGGTATGTTGATGTGGTAAAT
This sequence comes from Chrysopogon serrulatus, assembly GCA_015844335.1. Classification (NCBI taxonomy): domain Eukaryota; kingdom Viridiplantae; phylum Streptophyta; class Magnoliopsida; order Poales; family Poaceae; genus Chrysopogon; species Chrysopogon serrulatus. The sequence goes on along the minus strand of JADLZL010000875.1, from coordinate 58,143 downwards.
AAATAAACACTAGTGTATGATGAGGCTTGGTGATGTAGAAAGACTAGATGAGTAGATATGTGGCATAAATTATATTTGCTTGTGGAGATAAAATTTTAGTGGGATTTAGGATTATAAAATATACTCAAACCATACTGTATGCGTTGCTGTGGGAATTACAGATAGCTTAGAATAAAAAGTTAACTAAATTAGTTAGATGGAGGAATAAACTATTACAAATTGATGGTAATGGATGACATGACATACTAATGATGACAACTAAATGCATGTTATGGACTGCTGAGATGGACTACTTGCATGTTGAGATAGAATGGCTACTAGAGTTTTTGATTATAGATATAGATATAATAGATATAGATATAGATATAGACATAGATATAGATATAGATATATATAGATATAGAGATAGACTACGATACAGATATAGATATAGATATAGATTACGATATATAGATATAGATACAGATACCTATCTTGCATAGAACATAAATATGTAATTATTTGTACAATATTTTTGTTTTAGATATTATCACTGAGTAAAACAATATAAGACTACTTATCATGTATTTTGTAGCTAATTTTTACCTTTGTAACATTGAAAATAATCTTAATTTTTCATAAGTTGAAACTTTGAAAAAATATTTTGTAATGTTACATGACAAAAAAAAGTTTTTATGGCACTAAATAGTCAATAAACTTATCAAAATAATGAAAACAAGCACGCAAGGTTTCTTCTCTATTATTATATATCCGGCAATATATGTATCTTAATGAAATTTTTCAGAGAGAACATTTTTCCAGTATTGATAGCACATTGTCTTACGTACAGAGGAACAATGTTTCAGGTTCGTAGTACAAATGCCTGTTTAAGATAAAAATGTTCCATATACATGAGAAAATATTTCTGGGTTGAAAAGAAAATGTTTTATTTTTTAGAAGAAAAGTATGATAACTTAGCTAAATTTTCAAGTTGAGGAGAGTGCTTCTAGCTTCGTGAGAGAAAACGTCCCAGCACAGAAAAAAATATAAATTCCATTTGATCATTTTCAATGTCCTATTACCAAAAAAATCACGATAATTTATAAAATAAAAATGTTCCACTAGCCATTTGCCATGTTCCTATTCCAAGTAAGAATTAGGAAAAGACACGACGAAACTGCAAAAATAATTGCCTGAAAAGGGATGGGCCCAGTAAAAGTACGGCCCAGGTAAAGAACGGCCCATGAGGGTGACGGCCCCATCCTCACCGCCGTTCACCCCGTCCCGGGTTCTCTCTCCCTCGGCGGCGGCTGGACGACCGCCGCGCCGCGGGCGCCGCCCTACGCTCCAGCCACCAACAGGTGCTTAGATCCTCGTGGGGCCCTTCGCCGTCGACTAACACACCGCTACCATGTACGCGCCCCCTTCTCTCCCCTTCTTGCTCTACGCAATCCAGCACCAAACCCTAACTATTTGGCTATTTGTATTCGGATTTGATCCAATTACAAATGTGGCGTATGTAGTATTATGCCTACTAACTTCGATTTTTTTTTTTTTTTTTTTGGCAAAAATTATCGGGTGTACATGTTTACATCCCATGCCCTTTACTGGGTCGGCCCCTGGCCCAAGGGTGAGCATGGAGATCACCAGCGAGATGCTCAGGTGCATGGAGGTTGGCCTGGCCTGCCGAGGCTACGTGAGTAGCCACTCTTCTTGTTCACTCCAATTCATATGCTTGACCATGGACAACATAATCTTGTTGCTGCCCAAAAGGCTTTGAATTTGGGTTGGGATCAACGGACCATATATTTTCAGTGGTGAGAAATTGCTGTCATTTGCTAAAAGAGGGCATTTGAACACGTCACATTCTTAATGGCCACATATGTAGTTAAATTCCCAGGGTAGAACATAGTACAGGTTAAATATTTAACGGACAGTGCTAAATGTTGCTTCATTTCCCCTGCTCCCAAATATCATCAACTCAGTCACTCTTTCCAGTTACTCTCGAATTTCTCCTTCGAAGCCTAGCATTGTTGCCATGAACCGAGATACATTTCAGCCCTGTCAAACTTGGTGCTGCAAAACTTGAAGAAAATAGTGTTGTTGAACTGCAGTGATGCCAAAGCTTGCCGCGTTTGTGATTTTGACATGTAGGACTCAGTTATCATCCATTGTTTCTTTGCTAGTAGAATATAGCAAGGGGAACATTTTCTTTTGTAGATTTCATAGCAGGGAAGACAATAGTGAAAATGATCCCCAAATTGGTGCACGGTTTATGTGTGATCCTTTGAAGCTAGATGATCCAAGAGTTCAACATTTAATGCTGCTGATTTGGTAGCGCCACTGCACCAGTACTATGGACATTTGCGCAGCCAAAATTTTGGCAGGCAAATGGCTTCCATTCGCAAATGAACTGGTGGACAGCTTGTCGTTAGCATTGTAATTTGTACACACCAATTTTGGCAGCAATCAAAATGCTAGCCAAATTTCTTTGGTGTTGCCAAATTTGGTAAGACTCGTGGGGATCCATAGCCCTCGAGAATCCTATGCTGCCGCAGCCAAGTAGACGCCCACTAGTCCCTCCCCTCCTCTCTTCCAGCTGCTCCTTCTGTCTACTTGAGGAGAGATCCATCCCTCCTGGCCTAGATTGGCTGGTCCCTTCTACTGGTGAGCACTCCTTCCTTTGCTTGGATGGATTCTGTTCTTCTTAGAGTTGGATTCCCACTTATGTTGCGGATTCACTTACAGATACAAATCTGAATCCATCCATCCCGACCTCGATTGGTTCCCTCTTTCTATTGGTGAGAATTCCTTCCTTTGACTGGATGTATCCAGTTCTTCTCATGGTTGGATTCTCAGTCAATTTTAGCATGAATTTCTCTACTAATCTGAATCCATCCATCTATGGTTTGATTAGGTTCTTCCTCTTCTTCAGTTGCCAAGGCCATATCCTTGGTACCTGATTGATTAGTCGCAGCTTATTTTCCAAAGATTTTTGGAGGATTTGCTGCCATGACAAGTCCACCCAGGGTGAGCATGGAGATCACTGATGAGGTGGTCAAGAGCATGAAGATAGGGCTGGTCTTCCAAGGCTATGTAAGCCTTTGTTCTTCTCCCAAATTACCCATGGCAATTGCCTGCTAGAAATTAAACTATTCTACACCCCTGGGATCCAAAAATTCCTTTTTTAGAGAAATCAGTGCTAAGTTGATACTTGAGTTGACTTGCTTTTCTTATTAATTTACTTCACTTTCTTGAGGGAGTTCAGTATAGACTGCTGCATAAATGTGAATGCAAGGGCTTTGAAGGTGCATTGGTTCCTATATATTGCCCAAAGGGGTTTAGCCATTATTTGTCATGTTACCATATGTGGTGGTGTGATTGGGGTTCATGTTCTTTAGCTATACTGGCAATTTTCTTGATATATGTATATGTCACAGCACAAAAATGAATAGAATAACGTGCCCTTGCTATACCATGTGACAAGTATTAAATTTTCAATTAGCTTGGCACATGTACTAGTGTGATGTCAGACTGGAGCACCCAAGTATCAGTGCATCGTAATGGACATAACCAGTTTAAAAAACTTGAACAATGATTTCATGTTGAGTTTTTATGACTTGAAAGACTTGTTTGACCTATATCTTTGTTGCATCCCCTTTTAAATGCATATCTCTATTTAGAGAACTACTCAATATACACTGACATACCTACACACACTACTAATTTGATTCTTTTGGTGTATCATAATTTTATTTCAGAATGGCAGAATTCGTTCTATGGATTTTCACAGCAAGGCTACCAACTATCTTGTGACAGCAAGCGATGATGAATCAATCCGTCTATATGACACCCAAAAGGCAGTGTGAGTGCAGATCTTTACATTACTCTGTCTTTCAAATTTTATATTTGAGTAAATAGGGTCAGTATTGGTAATTTTTTGTCATAAAAGATGCAATTTCTTACATTCTAGTAGTTCAGTAGCTGTTTTGTCATAAAAGTTGGCATGTTTACTGATTTTCTGTAGAATTTACTCTTTATTTTCAGTTTCCTAACAATAACACTACACCAATGCAAAATCTTGTGTATCTTTATCAGTTTATTTTAGTGACTAATATTTGAAACTTCTGATCAACTTTAGTATTCTACACAAGACACTTTCATTTATGGGAATGATTCAGTACTTTTTTTTAGTGATTTTATTTTTTTACTCTAAACTATCTGTCTTTGTGGTATGTATATTTTTTTTTCACTCATGTAAGTTTTCAGGTGTTTGAATACTATTTATAGCAAAAAATATGGGGTTGAACTTGTGTGCTTCACTGATAACCCATCTATTGTCTTATGTTCATCGAACAATGGCTGGGATGGTAAGTCCTGTGTTATGTAAACTTAAAAATGATTTATGTCATGTACTGAGAAGAAGTAATAATGCAGAATCTCTGCGTCTACTCTCAATGAATGATAACCGGTTTATTAGATATTATAAAGGTCACGTTAACAGGTATGCCACACTATCTTATAATAAATTATAGTTAAATGTCGCCTATGCTAATACCAGTGGGGGATGCTAATGTGCTTTGTCTTGTCCAGGGTTGTCTGCATTGCACTTTGCTCTGGAAAAGATACTTTTCTCTCTTGTTCACTTGATCGCACCATTCGCTTATGGGATCATCGGGCTGAAAAATCACTGGTAAACTAATGATGCTGCACACAGTTATGTGACACAAGATAAACTCCAGATTCTGCTTCACTACCTGTTTATGACCAACTTAATGAAATGTAGTTTTGGATGAGGTAGGCTATTTTGGATTTCTCTTCTCTTACTACTTGTTCCCTGTTCCTTGAATCAATTGGAACCCAAAATGTATCATTGTTGCAACTGAATCATTAAAACCCTTGTTTTGTACTGTATTTTTTGTAAACGTAAAAAAAAAAAAATATTGAATTCAAGACGTTCCTGTAATAAAAGTAAAAATAAATGAAGTGTCTTGGGCTTGGTCATTTTGTTTAACTGAAATCCGCAATATCTACTTCCTCCAATTAAGAATATAAATCGTTTTTATGATTCTTTTTTCTGCTTCAACCTTTTTGGCTTTGACCATGATAGATATATATAAACGTCTGTAGATTGAGCACGTAAGACTGATGTTACTGGGTTTGTTATGAAAATTCGTTTATGGCAATACTTTTTATATAAGGTGACCAATTTTCACAGTATTTTCTAGTCAAAGTATCACACTGGAGTCCTGTCGGTGTCCTAAACAACTGGCATTTTGGATCAAGAGGGATCATTTAGCATTGGTTTTCATTAGTTGACTTACCATATATTGCTGGTGACTAGCAAAATCATGTCATGTTTTTTTCAGGGCTCACTGCGTGTGCTAAGGAGGCCAACAGTTTCATATGATGACCAGGGTATGGTATTTGCTGTCGCCTCTGGTGGTCGCATAGGGATGTTTGATACTCGGAAATTTGGAATGGTACTTGTGATTGAATGTGTTGTGTTGTTTCATTGTTTGACCTTTAGTGTTCAACTCTTCTAACTTGTTATTATGTCCATAGGGACCTTTTGAGACCTTCTCTGTCGGTACCGATGATTCAGAACCTTATGTTATAAAGTTCAGCAGTGATGGTAGGCGGATTCTGTTAACCACTAAAGCTGGGAATGTTCATGTGCTAGATTCATTCAAAGGCAATAGGGTAAGCATGCAACCTACTTGTTTATATCCTGCATACTAGTTCTAGTAAAATGTGGTTCTTATGTTTTTTTTTTTTTGTTCTAGATTGCGAAGTTTCGTGCGAAGCCAATATTAACCAATTCAACACTGGACGCATCATTCTGTCCTGAGGGAAACCATATAATATCTGGTTAGAAACCATTCCTTATCGCCTGCCATTTGCAGTCATTGCCATCTTTTATTCTATGTAGCAATGCATAATCATCTCGTCTTGCAGGCTCTGGTGACGGTAGTGTCCACGCTTGGAATGTTGAGAGCGGAAAGGTGTAGAAGAACATGTCATGTTGATATTGAAACTACCTATATGTTGTATATATGTTTGATTGATGTACGGTCATTCTTGGGCATCAGGTTGCATGCTGGAAAAGCTTAGATACCAAACCGCCGCGGGTAAGGTGGTCTCCAGGATCCTTGATGTTCGTGACAGGAACAAAAGAACTGTCCTGCTGGGTTCCGGATCTGTCCAAACTGGAATCCTTTACCATCACCGACACCGACACCGACACCGACTCTGAGTAGATGGAAATGGTAAGAGGTGGGCTTGCAAGTCTAGTTCGTCTCTGTAGTAGACTGCCAATCTGCCGATTGGCGTGTTGACGCTACTGTTAAGAGTAGGCATAGCAGGTGATTGCCTAACCTTCCTCGCATCCTGTTATAATTAACTCTTAATTAGGTCATCAGCTGTGAACGGGGAACAACAAACTATAGCAGAGCATCTGTATGAATGAGTTGTGATAATTGGGTTTTGTTCTTGATGGCAGTAATTTTACTTTGTGTGGTTAGAAGTATGTTGCACATTAGCATGTTATGATAAGAGTCTCCTCAAGTTGTGAATTGTGATAATCTAGGCGCAAGAAACTATCTCTTTTTTTAATAGCCAAAGAAAAAAAAAAGGTGCTCTTTGTGATGTAGGTTTGTTTGTTTGGATTACTCCATTAGATTTTTTTTTTTTTTTTGAGAAAAGTTACTCCATTTGCTATCCAATTTTTCTGTGTTAGAAGCGTTCGAGTGTGCTGCTGGGTTAGGCCCGCAGCCTGCAAATAAACAGTTTTCGTGGGCCTCTTAGCAGGCCGCAAAAGCAAAAGGCCCATCTTGTTTTTGTCGGCAGGTGAAAGTGAAACAGGGACACAATGGGAACATCACATTGTCCTAACTAACATGAACATGAACTAGTATAGTAGGTTTTTTTTTTCCCCAAAAAGACGAACTAGTAGTTAGGAAAGCTAGCTTTTACAGTTGGCACGCCATGTAATCAAATTTCTGCGTTTCTAAACATGACGGACACACATCGACAAACCTAACAACATGTGTCCACATCAGCATCTAATGCTAGCACCTAGCTGGTTGGTGACCCAATAAACCAATTCATGATATTGGTAGGTAGTTGCCACAATATACGTTTTATATAATTGCTTACAAATACACCCGACATTGGTATAAAACCCAACCCGCTAATGATATTTGCGCTTTCTCTACCTATTCATTTCTTCTTGTATGAATCAAAAAAAATTCTTGTAAAATTGTGGTTAAATAAATACTATGCCTGCTTGGTTAGTGTCCCTATCACGCCACGCCAGAATATGGATATGCACCTTGTTCATTTCTTCTTTGTAATCACGCCACGCCAGAATTCGATATGCACCTTCTTCAACCGAAAGTGACAAATATTGTCCAATCGTGGCCCAACTAAGCTTAAAAGATTCGCCTCGTGATTTACAACTAAACCGTGTAATTAGTTATTTTTACTTACATTTAATGGTTAAATACAAATACTATGCCATGGTTTGGTTGAGATGTTTGGCTTGTCCATGCCAAAATCAGAATGGTTGTTGGTTGGAAACACCCACGCCTGAATATGGATAACTGGTTCAAAAGATTCGATTTATATTAATTAGTTATTTTTTTTTATTTATATTTAATTTTACATGGGAAACAATTTGTGACTGTGCCAAAATCAGAATGGCTGCTGGTTGGAAAACCCAACTATGTAATTAGTTATTTTTTTATTTATATTTAATACTATTTATATGCGGGAAATAATTGATGTGAGAATAAAAACTAAAACTAAACAAGGCCTACAAGAATATAATCTACATATTGGATTTAATTTTTCTCATATAACCCTTGTGGTTCCAAATTCTCAACGTTTTAGACATTGATAAAGTTTCAAAACCTTCTTTGACTACAATTTTATACTAGTATAATGCACTAAAGGAAAACGAGAGAAACACATTATACTTTACTAAATTATTACTTTTTAGGACTAGTCTATACGTTTCGTCTCCCTTGTCTTTAAAGAACAATATTTTACAAGTTACTTATATCTAAACAAATCTTGATTTGAAGCCTCGTCCAAGAGAAGAAAAATAATTTTTAGGGAGCAAGTTATAGTGCTATCTCTACAAAATTACAACCTGAAAACCAACTTGTACAACAACTTTTTCTAGTCCCTTGTTTCAAAAAAACAAGTTCCATCCATGGGTTTGGACATATGGACTCAAATATAGTCTAAACAAATAAATAACCCAGGGCAGGCCTAAATAGTTCATGATTTTTTTTTAGGAATAGTGATGAGAAATAAAGTGATTTTTTTAAAAAATACAGTACTAAATTAAGGTTCTATTTGTTTATTTTCCATCATGGGTACATTGGATTTAAACAAGATGACTTTTTTTTGTAAATAGTATGACTAATAAAGTTTTTTTTAAAAACCGGCTTGTATTACCAGTAACAAAAACAGTATGTTTTTCTAACAGTAAAACTGCGTTTATCTTATCAGCCGGCTTATATTACCGGTACCAGTAACAAAATGGTGCTGGAACTGTATGTGGCGGGTGTGGGTGCACATCAGCAAGCACGTGGAAGGAGTCAGCACCGCATCAGGGTCAATCAGTGACTCATCACTCGTCGGTGGAGTAGGAGTGAGGCAAAGCGCTGCTGCTCAACTCAACTGTAAAAAAGGCAGCAGCAGCAGGCACAAGAAGATCCAAAAAAGAAAGGAAAAATCCAGGAGGCACATGGCTCCCCTGCCCCACATGTGGCCTGGATGTCCATGGATGCATCTCAGCTCATCAATGCTCTTAAAAAAGAAACAACCGGAGAGAGTAGAGTAGTTTTTACACAAGAAATAAATAAATAAGAACAGTGTGTAGCAGTATAATTTACCGTATGGTCCACTAGTAGACAGATACTAGATAAATAAAATAAATAGAGCTCGATCGATCTTCATTCACACTTGACATTATACTAATCTTGTCTGGAAAATTGCATCAACAAACTGGACTGGACTACTAGAGTATCAATCAGAGAGAGGGAGAGAAAGGGAAATGGAAGCGAGAACCAACCAATAATCACGCAATCAACTCAAGAAGCAGCAGCTAGAACTAGAAGAGATCTCAATCTCAAGGAAAAAGAAACTAATAAAAGAAGAGGCAGAAAGCTGTAGTAACTCATCAGCACAGAAGATCTGGAGTCTGAACCGACTGACTGACGGAGTCACATGACATGTCTACTCAGATCAGATCAGATCAGATCAGAGCATCCTGTTGAGGAGCAGAGCCACGGCGGCGGTAATGGCGAAGGGCGTGGCGGCGAGGAGCGAAGACGGCGGCGACGCGGCGCTGGACTGCTTGGCCTTGGACTTCTTGGCGGGCGGCGAGGGCGAGGAGGAGTCATCAGAGGAGTCGGAGGAGGAGGAATCGTCGCTGGAAGATGGAGGAGGAAGACGACGGAGAAGAGCCGGAGGACTTTGCGGTGACGTGGACCTTCATGCCGTGGTAGCAGTAGCCATAGCTGCAGATGAAGTAGTAGTCCTTGGCCTCCTTGAGCTGGAAGGCGTAGGTGCTGCCCTTGCTGTAGCTGCTCAGCGCGTTCGCCTTGTCGCAGTTGTCGTACCCGACCTCGTCCACCTGCACAACGTCCGACCGCCCGTTCTGGTACTGGAAGACTGCAATTTTCACAGGCAGGAAGAAGAAGAAGGATATGAATGATATGGCCATGGATCCATCCATGGAGCCAATGCCATGCATCATGGTCATGGACAAGAACAACAACAACAACAAGAACAGAAGATGATTGCGTACTGAGCCAGTCTCCCTTGTAGAATGGCTTGTGCTTCTTCACCCACGCCGTGTAGTCCACGTTCGGGTTCCACCCCTTCTCGTCGCCCACCGTGTAGTTGGCCGCCACCGCCGCCGACGGCAGCTGCCACGCCACCGCCGCCGCCAGCAGCAGGGCCAGCGCCAGCCGCGTCGCTGCCATTCTTCCTCTGATCTTGCTGGCTGGTTGTGGTTAGGTGGGAGCTGGGAGGTGGACCGGCCGGCCGGGTGAGGAGGTGGTAGCTGGAGGAAGAGAAGACAGGAGAAGCTCTGAGCTGAGCTATCTATGGCCAGTGCCCCCAGCGGACAGTGGGGTGGTGGTGGGTGGGGACGAACTGATGAGCCCACCGACGGACAAAAGTAGAGTAACGACGAGACTGAATTGAATACAGTACTCTACTACTCTATTGCCAAGAAAGAAGAGAACTCTCCAGATGCCAGAACCCAGAAGCAGATCATGCATGAGGACTTGCATTGGATCATTCATCTGTCATAACGGAGCACTGCAGTAACTACTAGCATGAACGGCGGCAGATCAAATGGAGTGAGATTCACACGTTTCTATGACGTACACGTGTACAGTACTAATATATTTGCTCCCCCACTAGCACATATACAATTCTTTTTTTTTTTTTGATAATTTGACCAAATTGTAAAACAATGTATGCATCAAAACTTAATTATGTCTCTGCTGTCAAAAAATATATTAATGTTAGTCTTTTTTATATATTAGATTGAAATTAAAATTGTTTAACTTCTTGAAAAAAGAGAACTACACCTTTTTTGAGGCAGAGAGATTACTAATAAACTTCCTGCATTCCAAGCCATAAGATGTTTTTGGTAGTTGTTGCTACGCTCATTGTTAGTAGCGGCGGCAATCATTTTTATTCATAAGAATGATCCCTCGGTGACCATTTTCATGGATGTCTTGTTTCATCAGTGTTTGCTTTATTGTTTCGCTTTGTAATTTCAAACATCTGGTAAAGAAATTCGGTGTTGACCATCATGGAACAATCCACCTTTTCCTACTACCTACTTATCTAAGGGTTTCTTTGGATTCTAGGATTTTTTCTGAAATGATTTTGTGGATTTCCTACACAATTCCTGTGAAGTAATAATTATTCAGGCATTTGGTGCTCGAGGAGTAATTAACCATCTGATATAGCTAACAATACACGATGCCTCATTTTTTTTTTATAAGGGAAGTCTTATATTATATTTAAATTCATTACATCGAGGATATAAGGATCTTAGATGCTCTTATTTGCATAACGAGAATGTACATAACAAAGTTTTACATGTCATGTACTCATGTAGTCATGATGATGGATGCATCATTTTGCGCGGTCAGTTAACTGAATTGAGCATCACCTGGAACAGTGCTAGCTTGATTGGCACTCGATCGATCATCATTGTCTATTTGTCTATATGTAATCTATATCTGTTCTTATAATTACCCTTATGAGTGTGTGCATGCCACAGCACCAAAAATGTATACCACCACAGCACCACAAAAATGTATACAAATGTATACCCCAGCGACATTCTGACAGCACGGCAGCACCCGGAATTCTCAAAAAAAAAAAAATATTGCTGCCCCCACTGTAACACATATACAATTCTTTTTTTTTTTTGATAATTTGACCAAATTGTAGAAACAATAGTATGAGTAGTAATATCAAAACTTAATTACGTCTATAATAAGTAGACTGCTGTCAAAAATACATTGCATCAAAATTTTAAAATCGAACAATAATATATGAGATATTAATGTTAGTCTTTTTCTATATATTAGACTGAAATTAAAATTGTTTAACTTCTTGAAAAAAAGAGAAATACACCATTTTTTTTTTGAGGCAGAGAGATTACTAACAAACTTCCTCCATCCCAAGCCATAAGATGTTTTTGGTAGTTGTTGCTACGCTCATCGTGTCTAGTAGCGGCGGCAGTCATTTTCGTTCATAAGAATGATCCCTCGGTGACCATTTTCATGGATGTCTTGTTTCATCAGTGTTTGCTTTATTGTTTCGCTTTGTAATTTCGTTAATCTGGTAAAGAAATTCGGTGTTGACCATTATGGAACAATCCACCTTTTCCTACTACCTACTTATCTAAGGGTTTCTTTGGATTCTAGGATTTTTTTTTTTCTGAAATGATTTTGTGGATTTCCTACACAATTCCTGTGAAGTAATAATTATTCAGGCATTTGGTGCTCGAGGAGTAATTAACCATCTGGTATAGCTAGCAATACACGTGATGGACTCATTTTTTTTATAAGGGAAGTCTTATATTATATTTAAATTCATTACATCGAAATGATATAAGGATCTTGGATACTCTCAGCCTTTGCATAACGGGAAAGTACATAGCCTTACAAAGTTTTACATGTCATGTACTCATGTAGTCGATGATGGATGCATCATTTTTGCGCAGTCAGTTAACTGAATTGAGCACCACCTGGAACAGTACAACGCAATAAGACCTTTCTTTCCTTTCGGACTTCCTACTAATCAATAATATTTAGTATTTATAAAAATTTATTATCTCTAAATATTTTGTAGCTTGATTGGCACTCGATCGAGGAGTGTTTCAGAAGCAAGCAACCCACCGTACGTCCGTAACCAATGCATTCTTTTAATTTATTTCCACATAGATGATATTTAAAACCAGTCAGATGGTTTTCTTCCTAATAAGCACACGTTTCAATTCGTCCAAAGAAAAAGGGGGGAAAGTGATGGGTCACGCACGGTACGTGGTTGCTCCTGGCTGGTGGTACTGCAACTCATTTTTCGTCTCTCTGAATTGACATGGTTTGTTGGTGTTAGAAGATTTAGACTGATCTAAATAATAGTTTTAAATAAATATTAAAGGCTCACTCATGCATGCATATAATAATAGGAAACGTTAGTACCATATTGCTACTTCAAAAGAAATAAGACTAACTTAAATAGTTGAGTCATCTCTACTTGTTTCAAGCTATTGGGAAGAGTAAAAGAAAGCCATGCGCCTAGGCTTACTTTGTCGAACGTGGAGATAGGCATGGGCATACAACATGCATGTGAATGGTCCGGCCTCAACCTTGCATGTGCATAGCTTCCTTTTTCTACTTGAAATTTTTGTATGCATGATAAAAATTACGCTAGCCTATTTTGGTAAGCAATTATTCTTGAATCAATGGTGTTTGCTCTGATTGGCTCAATCAATTAGTGCTATGATTGTGAGGCCTGAAGATAGAGAATTCATCTTTTCCTATACAGTACGTTGTGCTACTGCTGTCTTCCTCATCCCGCTACCGAAGTGCCATCAGCGCCAAGAGAGCAGGCTAAAAGCCTACGTCCGCTCGTGTCTCTACATGGGGTAGAGGTTGTATAAGATTTTTGGGAAGCCATTGCGATTGCTCGCAAAACGTCTTCTTCCCTCTACACTGGTGTTCGCGGATCTCCATCGATGGTTTGTTTCGTCTTCATTTGCGCTACATCTAGGGCCAACAACCCTATTGTAAGGATGGTGCCGGGGGCTTTTGCCCCACAGTTTTTGTTCAAAAAAAACCTATTGTAAGGATATCTATTATTTCTCTGTTGTTTGTTCTTGCATTCTTTTGCTAACACTAGAGTATATGAGTTTGTGTTGGATCGCAGTGCTAGTGTTTAATCGTACACCTATGACACATGTCGTTATTCTTTTTCTAACTATCGGAACTATTGGAATTGAATTATGCATTACTAAATTACTATTATTTCTAACAGTTGATCTCATTGCATGTCTGGTTGGGTTCTCATTGATCACACATTTAGATATATATATAAGTAGGTCATTGATCACACTATATATATGCACATCTCGCCTATTAGGTCAGTCTTAGTAGAAGTTTCATGGCTCTATTTTAAAAACTCTCAGGTACTGAAAAAAGTGTAAACAAGTTTTATCCACGTGAAACTAATTTTATCCAATTGCTCAATTGTCTTCTCATTTATACTATGCCGCATCAACTTATTTAATGCCATGGAACTCTCATAAAATGCCCATTAAAATAATTATATGGTTCAATGTATGAACTATCTATTATGAAAGTATTTTCCATACCGAGTAGCTAAAAAAATTAAAAGGTAATACTTAAATATTGGAATATTTAACTTAATTAGTAAAAAACTAATATGACATGTAAAAATATAGGGAGCAGTATAAAGTGAACTAGTGATAATGCTATATGTAGGCACAAAAGCTTGGAAGCAGCTTCTTAATTAATGATATGAACCCACTATAAACATCCAAGAAAGAGAGAGAGACATGTGTGCATGATAGATTGATAGTAGGAGGAAGAGGAAGAGGGGGGGCGCGGCAGTCATTGGTTAGGCCCGGCCATGTGAGGTGAGCGAGGAGGTGCTGGGCCATATGCTCCTCCTCCTTCCTTTCCGACGATGCCACCGATGTTTAGTTTAGCAGCAACTTTGTTGTGGCGCTCATCAGTGTGCCTTTACGTTCAACTGATCATCTACTTTCTTTGCTGGCTCCACATACACAACTATCATATATCTCATGGCAGTACACCAGTATGGCAACATGTCCATGTGATGTGATGAGCTTCTTCCGCTCTGCTTTGCTTTGCTCATGGTCATGGGCAGCAACTTGACTGGAGCAGTGGACCGCCCTCTTATCTCCAAATATTTACCTGTCAGGCTTCTTTTTCGTTTCTTAGATACGGTGCTCCCCTGCATACCGACCTATATATATATCTCTGTTCACTCTTTGATTTACAGCAAAAAGCAAGCAAAGGAAACATACCTCTCCTCCATGCACTGCATTTGCATTGTCTCTCTGAGCACGCAAAAATGCAGGGCTCACGTGAAGAAGTCGGATCCAGATCTCCAATGCAAAGTGCTCACCCTATCAAAGGTTGGTGATTGAAGCACCAATACATGCTTTGTTGGCTCAAAGCATCAAGGGCTGCATTGGAGCAAATGGTACTTTCTATCCACCAATCCGCCTCGCTTCTCCTGGCCTCATCTCGCCACGCCCCTCACGCCATGCCACACCCAACTACTGCCTCCCTATGACACCCTACTAATCAACCTCGTATCTTTTCCAAGATGGTTGTGGCTGGCACCCACGACATTGGCGGAGCCAGAATTAGGCATAGGAGGGACCAAATATAAAAATGATGTTTTGTATCATCTTACTAGATATATATCTGCAAGTGGTGGAACTAGAAATTATATACATATAGCGGGGGCAGAACAACCAACATATATACATACCATAGCATAAATTTTGAATAAATATCAAACATATATAGCAGAGATCAACAATATATTGAATATATCATTAAAATTGTCATTGACCATGCATACATGCAGCTCAGCTCATGTAGTCATGTGCTTGTTGAACTTGTTGCTCTTAATTGATTCTTGCCAGTTGCCACGAAGCCTGCTGCTTTTTTTTTTTTGGAAGAAAAAAAAAAAAGACGAAGGTCCACCCCAAGACCTCAATGGGCCTTTAACGCGTTCCTTCCTCAGATATCCGTCCAAATCGACATTGGTTGGCCCATCACGAGAGACAGCCCAATACCCGTCCCAATCCATTCCCTTCGGCCGTCGCCCTCCGATAAAAATCTGGCAGAAGCAGAACCCGAGCCGTAGAACCCTAGCCGTCGCGGTCGCGGATCCGTCCTGCAAATCTCCTCCCCCACTTCTCCGCCGGTGAGCAGCGACCAGCGTCGTTCCTCGATTCAGATCTCTTGAGATTTATAAGCTTTCTGCGTTTTTCCTTCGTGACTGATATTTCTGTCTTCTTCTTCCTGCTGTTGTTCCTTTGCTAAAGGATCCCTGTAAGATTCCCGGAGATGTCTGATTCGGAGGAACACCACTTCGAATCCAAGGCCGACGCCGGCGCCTCCAAGACCTACCCGCAGCAGGCCGGCACCATCCGCAAGAACGGCTACATCGTCATAAAGAACCGTCCTTGCAAGGTGAGATCTCACCATCTCCGAATCTGTTGCTCGTTAAGGCATGCAGTTGATGTCATGATTTGTTATATCGTTGAGGAAAAATGTTACTTTCCTGTCGGTAGCCTTTTGTTTTTTTAGTTATCGTAGCGATTCCTGATGGTTAGCTGGGGATTTAGATATGCTTTATTTAAGTGCTAGATCTGCTACATCCACCGGCGAAAGGATTTTGCTGCAGATGTGGATATGTATCTATACCTTGGCTTTTGAGTGTTGGTCTGTAGGATAAAGATTTGATCTTTAGTTTGGTGCCTTCAGTAAGGTTTCAATTTTGCCACCGTTTCCATGCTTATGTGCTCCATGGGGCTACTCCCCTGTGGTTGTTATGCCCTCTGAATATGTCTAAACCATTTTGTACTTAAGGATGATGACTGGACAACCAAACAGCCATGTGGATGAACAAGCTATCCATCTTGAAATATGGCATAGTTGTCCCAAAAATATGTTTCAGTTGCTGGTTAAACTAAGTCTATTTCCTTATTTTTTTTTGGCTTCTACTCCGTACATGGCAAAGGAGTTCTTTTTGCTCCTGGGACCTTTCCTCCCACATAGTTGCTATTTGTAGCAGTGTCATTTGATGAATTACTGTTTGGTGTCATTATCTGCTTGTGCTGGTATGAGTTGATAGGTGTCATTCAACTTTCCTGCCATTAGTTTCTAGCTTGATTATAAATGTTTTCATACTGGACTTCAATATTTTTTCTTACTGCCCTGTGTTTGCTTACCTGGAGTTAGGGGATGATAACTAGAATGGCAATTTTATTACATCATGTTCCTTTATGGTTTGCACATCTGGTAGCTAAATTGTCTCATTAGACCTATCAACTCTCTTAGCATGATGCTCTGTGTTTGATGCAGCAAGCTTTGATCTGACAATAATTTCGGTATATGCTTTGTTTTAGGTTGTTGAGGTCTCCACTTCCAAGACTGGGAAGCATGGCCATGCCAAGTGCCACTTTGTTGGCATTGACATTTTCACTGGAAAGAAGCTTGAGGATATTGTTCCTTCTTCTCACAACTGTGATGTAAGCTATCAGTATCACTCCTTGTGTTGCTTGTTCAGATAAGTGCACAGAATTTGTTAACCTTTTGTCTCATGCCTGCATTGTACAGGTTCCACATGTTAACCGTGTTGAGTATCAGCTGATTGACATTTCTGAAGATGAATTTGTGCGTTTGCTTCCATTCCAATCTGGTTTCCATTCAACTTTGTCTTTTTGGCTACCTTCCTGTTTATAACATAGATGAGGGCATTTTACAGGTCAGCCTTTTGACTGAGACTGGCAACACTAAGGATGACATCAGGCTTCCCACTGATGAAGCTCTGAAAGCCCAGGTCAGTTAGCGGCACAAGCCTTCTGCCTCTACCGGCTCTGTTCCAAATCTCTTACACACATTACTTACATCTGCAGATCAAGAGTGCATATGATGAAGGAAAGGACATCCTCCTGACCGTGATGTCTGCCATGGGCGAGGAACAGATCTGTGCTATCAAGGAGATTGGGGGCAAGAACTAAAGCTGCTGCTTGGTACCCGCTGTTTGAGGGCAATTCCTGTTGTCTTGTGCTTTAGATTGGGAAGCTGAGTTGAGATAGATACATAGGCGTTTAAGTTATCTGTGGTTTTGGCTTTACCTGGAATCTGTTGCGATGGTCTTGGTTATCGACCTCTGTTTATCTTTTTTGAACTGAGTCCTGGTGTAACTCTGGTAGTGCATCAATGGGAATTGCTATATATATTCAGTTTATTATGGTGTGCCCTGGTTGTGGATGCTGCAACAAATGAAATCAGTTGGTTGCTGATTTCTGTCAGATTTGAAATGAAAAATATTTGCCACGTATCCTCCATGTGTAAATCTGTTTTTCAGGTTGGACTTTTACCTGTTAGCTGTGCAAAGTTCGTTCATGAACTATGTCTTTAAACCAGTATAAAATCCATCTCTAAAAGACGAAATCAGGGCCAAGGTTCGGGCGGTGGATATGGCCACGTCGCCCGCTAACGCATACACCGTTGGATGGAGCAACGAAGCAATGTGGTCCGTTCGATTGCGGATCGAATCGGTTTCTTCTCGGTTTCTTTGCGAACCCGAAAACTCCAGAACTCTAGCGTCGACCCTATCCCGCCGCTCCTCCCGCAGCCCACGCCACACCGAGCGCCGCCCCCATGCTAGCTCCCGCTCAGGCCGCGCGCTACCGACCGTTGCCTCAGAGGGAGGTCCCGATGCCCGCGCCACCATCCCCAGCCCCTGCCCAGGCCGCGTTGCCGAGTACCACCCCTTCCCTCGCCGGAGTGGCGCTGCCATTCGACGCCCGCACCACCGCCGAGGCCGCGCCACCGCTGCTACTCGCCACACAGGCTGACAACATCGGCATAGGACTGCGCGGGACAGCGACAGCACCTGGTGCGGACAAGCCGAGTGGGCTCTCTCCTTGCGGTGTGCAGACTGCCCCCTTCCTTTTCTTCGTGTGGCCCAACATGGACTGAGCCAGCAAGAGAGGAAGATGCAGCGAATGTGTGTCAAGAGGAGTTAGAAGCGAAGACAATGGCACCCGCACAAGGACACACCCTGCGGTGCGGCGCGACACTGAAGGAAGCTCGGGGATAACAGCCACTCGAGGGACACCGGCATGGTGTTCTATGAAATGGCTGTCCGGAACACCATGGCCTGCAGTCTGCCTACCGCTTCATCATCCTGAACGGAGACGGTACCTGCTGCTGACGGTGAGTGTACAATGACTCAACTCTGATGACTCAAAGCGAACCGTCACTGCACCCCTGACAATTATGCAGTGTTGGGCATGACGCTTACCCATCAGATCAAGCCGTGCTTAGTATCCCTGAGATGAAGCCAAGGAGTACTGTAAGAGAATAAGCTAAAGGTATAACCATATTCTGTTGAAGTACTCTTGAAATCATCAACTTCCCTATTTATTTGTTGACAACCCCATAAGCTACAAAGGAGGAAGACAGAAGAAGGTGAAGAGAGAGAAAAAGCTAAGACAAAGGCAACAGAGGAGACTTTCTGAATCCTGATGAATACAGCAACGACAAAGATAAGACCGGTATAGGTTTGCTGGTGGGCAACAAAAAGTTAGTTGCTGGATCTGAATCCAAGTCCACAATAAACTGTCTTTTGAGTGTTCACTTCTAGCTTAACAGATACTAAGAGATATGTTCTTACACGAGTGAAATACCATTGGTAATGGCAACTTTATGAGACAACAAATTATCTACTTCTGTTGCCTGTATTTTTGGACGAACAATGTTATTATAGATAATTGAAAATCCTTAGATAGTTCAATATTGATAGCATAGATTATCTGGATTTCAGTGTCAGCTGTTTTGTCTTTACTACTGGCTTCTTAATTTGGAAGGACAGATAAACTCCGGCACTCCGTTATTAATTGCAAGTCAGTCATGTTAATCTGTACCAAAGTTATTTATTTGATTCCATCCCATCTCCCCATAGATAGTTACACTATGTATTCAAGGTTTGTCATTGAGATGTTTACCGGCACTGTGCCAGGATAGCAACACCATAACACCCACCAGTTGCTTCATCAAATGGGGAAAAAACTAGGCCAGCGAACTCAAGGAGGGCGCGGCAAAGCCGCGCCGAGTTTTCTAGTAAAATACGATTTTTCTCGCTATTTTAAATCTTTTATTATGTTCCAAACATGACCTCGCCCTTTGTTAACAATCGCATTTGGCGCCTTTTCGCCCCTCCACAAATATCATCGCTGACGGCTGCTGCGCTCAGTGAAGTACTGAAGATAAGCAGCTACGGCCTACGGGCCACCCAGCTTCTCCCATGTCCACCACCGCCGTGATCCCTCTCAGGCGTCGACCAGACACCCGTCCGGCGGCGGTGTCCAGCATGGCGCCCTCACGGCGGACCGCGCGGCGGCGCTGCTGGCGGGCTGCGCGTCCGCACGCCGCGCATCCGAGCTCCACGCCGCGGCGGTGCGCGCCGGCGTGGACCGGGACAAAGCCGTCGCCTTCCGTCTCCAGCGCGCGTACGCCGCGTCCGGCCGGCTGGACCTCACCGCGGCGCTGCTCCGCCGCACGCCCGACCCGACGGCCGTCTTCTACACCTCCGCCATCCACGCGCACTCCTCCCGGGGCCTCCACCACGCGGCGCTGGGGCTCCTCTCCGAGATGCTGCTGTCCCACGGCCTCCTCCCCACCGCGCACACCCTCTCGGCCTCCCTCCCCGCGTGCGGCGGCCTCGCGGTGGGGCGCGCGCTGCACGGGTACGCCGTGAAGCTGGCGCTGTCCGGCGAGCCGTACGTGGCCACCGCGCTGCTGGGCATGTACGCGCGCGCCGGGGAGGCCGCGGCGGCGCGCGCGCGCTGTTCGACGGGATGCGGCCGGACCCGCACGTGGTGTCCGTGACGGCGATGCTGAGCTGCTACGCCAAGATGGGGCTGCTCGACGACGCGCGCAGCCTGTTCGACGCGTTGCCCAGCAAGAGCAAGGACCTCGTCTGCTGGAACGCCATGATGGACGGGTACACGCAGCACGGGCGGCCCAGCGAGGCGCTGCGGCTGTTCCGGCGGATGC
Organism: Chrysopogon serrulatus; assembly: GCA_015844335.1. NCBI lineage: Eukaryota > Viridiplantae > Streptophyta > Magnoliopsida > Poales > Poaceae > Chrysopogon > Chrysopogon serrulatus. The sequence goes on along the minus strand of JADLZL010000875.1, from coordinate 37,762 downwards.
TGAGGTCCGGGGTGGATCCCGACGAGGTGTCGGTGGTGCTGGCGCTGTCCGCGGTGGCGCAGCTGGGCACGGCGGAGTCCGGGAGGTGGCTGCACTCGTTCGTGACGAACAGCAGCCGCCGGGGTGTCCGGCTCAACGCGAGGGTCGGCACGGCGCTCATCGACATGTACTACAAGTGCGGGAGCCTGGAGGACGCCGTCGCCGTGTTCCGCGGCCTCGGCGGCGGCGACAGGGACATCGTCGCGTGGAACGCCATGATCAACGGGTACGCCATGCACGGGTGTAGCCGGGAGGCGCTGGAGGCGTTCGGGCAGCTCCGGGCGCAAGGGCTCTGGCCGACCGACATCACCTTCATCGGCGTGCTCAACGCGTGCAGCCACTCCGGGCTGGTCGACGAAGGGCGCGCGCTGTTCGCGTCGATGGCGGAAGAGTACGGCATCGAGCCCAAGGTGGAGCACTACGGCTGCATGGTGGACCTCCTCAGCCGCGCCGGGCGCGTCGAGGAGGGGTTCGAGCTCGTGCAGAGCATGACGACGACGACGACGACGAAGGCGAAGCCCGACGCGGCGATGTGGGCGTCGCTGCTCGCCGCCTGCCGGCTGCACAAGAACATGGCGCTGGGGCAGCGGATCGCCGACCATCTGATGGGCAACGGGCTGGCCAACTCCGGCACGTACGTGCTGCTGTCGAACATGTACGCGGCGGCGGGGAAGTGGCCGGAGGTGGGGCGGGTGCGGGCGCTGATGAGGGCGAGCGGCATCCAGAAGGAGCCCGGGTGCAGCGCGGTGGAGGTGGGGCGGCGCGTGGTGGAGTTCGTTGCCGGCGACCGGAGCCACCCGCGCGCGGCGGAGATCTACGCCAAGCTGGAGGAGGTGATGGGCATGGTGCGGGCGCGCGGGCACGTGCCGCGGACGGAGCTGGTGCTGCACGACCTCGGCGACGGCGACGAGGACGAGGAGGTGGCGGCGGCCAGGGAGCAGGCGCTGGCGGTGCACAGCGAGAAGCTGGCCGTGGCGTTCGGGCTCATGAGCACGCCGCCCGGGACGGCGATCAAGATCGTCAAGAACCTCCGGGCGTGCGCCGACTGCCACGCCGTGCTGAAGCTGGTGTCGGAGGTGACGGGCCGGAGGATCGTGTTCAGGGACCGCAACAGGTTCCACCATTTCGTCGACGGCTCGTGCACCTGCGGGGATTATTGGTGACTACAGGTGTAGTTTGATCAAGAACAGGAACAGGTTCCACCATTTGTATACTATTGTTTGCTGCATAATACTGTAAAGCTTCCTTTCATCGTCTAATAAAAATCCGGCGAAGCTTTTGCCGCCTTTCGAAAAAAATAATACTGTAAAGCATTAATTCATAAACAATTAGCAACCTGAAAAGTCACATGTGAAAACATTACTAATTTACAAACCAAGCACAAAAGAAAAAGAAACAACTAGTACTTAATGCTACCAAATCCAACCTGTAAATAAACAAATTCAAAATGAAAGTCCACAGATTGACCTCCTCCGACGGTCCGACCTCCATATCTCTTCCAGAGTTACAGCAACCACGGTCCCGATCTTGCTGTCCATGTATTTGGCATCTTCCACCTTCAGCAGTACACGCCACTTTTGCAGCAGAGAGAAGATTTTGAAAAAGGCTTTATTCCCCAAAATCCTCTTTTGAATACACATTTTGTTGCAAATTGTCCATAAACCCCACGTAGAACAACTAAGAACATAAACAATGTGCTATGGTAATTCTGAGCTTTTAAAGAAAGCCAAAGATCAAAGACCTCTTGAATGCTCCTAGGAATTTTGTCTCAACCTAAAGCCAGTTTAAAACATGTCCAAATGATTTTAGCCAATCTACAGTTAAAGAAAATGTGGTTTGTAGTATCAGGGACCCCGCAAGCAGTGGTTGGCAAATGACAATGCCCAGTTGGCTGCTCTTCCTTTCATCTGCTTTACCAAGGGCCTTGAACACTCCTTTTCAATCATTAACCCTTTGATGAAACAGTTGCAATCAGTTTAATACTCCCAGGAGTAGAATGCACCTAGTACACTGATAAATCTGTTTACTATTCAGATACCTCATTTGACTTTTCAGAACACATCAATATATTGTAATAAGCTGATCAAGTAAAATCAAAACTGCCAGAAAAGGAATGAATAGCTCCCAGTGAAAAGAAAAAAAAAACATATGTTTTACGTTGGGAGTATACAACCATGAATCTTCTACACTTCTAGCTAAAGACATGGAAAAAAAGAGAACACTGAAGGTCTGAAGCTAGCCATGAAAGGTTGAACATTGAATGAGAGTGAGATTCAAAATTTGCTCAGTTCAACATCTCAGTGTCATCTAATGAGGCACTGCCAAAGTGCATCCTAAGTTCATATGCTTGAGCATGCCACATTTTCCCACTCCACCACATTACATTTGCTTTATTGTTTAAAAGGTGCGAGGAAAAAGAAACCCTACCAATAAGCTCATATATCCTCATGGGTGAAGGTGGTACCAGTTAAAGTCAAGGGGACAGAACTAAAATGCCCTTTTTTTGCCAAAAGCTGGCCTTAACCTGAAACTATAATATCACTCAACTCGTGGTTATTACAATTTTATGAACCAATTACAGAGTGAACAATTCGAGTTTGAGACAGCGAAATTACCTGATCGCCAGGTTCGATCTAACTGAATTGTTAAAAAAAAAAAAAGAAACTGAAGACATGAAATTCAATTTTTAACTGAACTGTTCCACCAAGATGTTTAGTGGACCGTAAAAACAAAGTGATGAATGTTGACAATTGGAGTTATTGGACATATATTGTTCTGGAAAAAAAAGACATAGATAGGAAACAGCTAGCTCGCCTACTGAGCTGCAGTCACTGCAATTCAGCCTCTGTCTCGCCTAAATATCTCCTTCTTATCTCCCTTTCCTAGAAAGGGTACGCTAAGATATGTTGCCTTAAGACGACATGCAAAGGCTGACATAAAAGCATCTACACACATAGCATTTTCAAAATTATCAATTGAGCAAACAAATATAGTATAAAACCCTCAGATTGCAGTATAGAAGCTCGTATCATCAGTTCAGTGTGCATAAATTTTAGTGTAAGTGGACTACAATTTTTCTTATCAAGTTTCTTACTTTTTATCTATACTACAGCTCAGCCAAGAAAAAACAAAAAAGTCATTAGTAAAACAAAAAGATGCAAAAAAGAAAGTCGTTTCTTCCATCTTTTTCTTTTTGTGCTATATATACCTTATATGCCTGGTTGGATCCAAAGAGGTGGACGGAGCACACGGATCTGCAGCTGAAAGACTAATCTATAGTGCTTGGGATTAAGGACGGAGTGGGAATCGAAGGGGACCGGCCAACAACAGAGCCATGGCAGCAAGTTGAGCCTGATACGGACGGGAAGCCTGTTGGTACTACCTGCTTTTGTACATATGACAAAGACGGATCTCAGAGTACGCCATCGCTGTCACCCTACGCCTCTCACCATTGCCAAGACCAGAGGGAGCAGACCATCCTGAGCTAGCATATCAGGATTTAGAATAAGAAATGCGGAGTATGTGTACACCATTTTGTTTGCTTTTGATGTCTTTGTTGACAATCAGATTAACAGAGAAGTCATTAGGACGGTTTGCTAAAATGTTTGGCCACATTGTTAACAACCCGTGCTACTCAGCTTTCCTTTGCTGCTTGCTCCCAACTATAACAGGTCACACGAGGAGTACCCTTGGCTAAGGACCTGCACCATCACTGTCATCATCTCTGCGTACTGCCATGGCCCACGGGTCTAAATAAGACGGCTCTAAGTACCGAGGATAAGCACCTATAAGTTCATAAAAACATGGGATGGGGAAAACCTGAAGCAGAAACAAAGATCATCAAAGAACTAAAACATGAAAACATATGTTTGGATTCATAGAGCTAATAGTTAGCGGCTAACAATTAGCTCTTTAGAATCAAATAGGTTGAGCTAATACTCTGCTACGTACTCGTTAGCTTCTTCTTCGTCTTCCTTTTTTTTCCGAAGAACAACCTTGTCATTAGCTAATACCCAACTACTACCTCTGTTCCTGAAAGGATTAATTCCTACAAACCGTGCCGGAGTCAAACTTTTTTTAACTTTGACCAACTTTATAGAAAAAGTAACAACATTTATGACATAAATTGAGCATATTATGAAAATATATTCTATGGTAAATCTAATGATACTAATTTGATAATATAAATCTTAATGCTTTTTTCTAGAAATTCAGTCAAAGTCTAAAAAAGTTTAACTTAGGACAACTCCAAAAATCACTTTTTAAGGGATAGAGGGAGTATCTTCCTGGTTGGGCCATTCCAACTGTCTTACTAGCAGCCCTAGATATAAACTAGAAAAACGCGCGGCTTTTTGCCCTAAACCTGTGGAGTGGACCAGGTTGTTTAGTCTACAATATATAACACGTGGTGAGCAGCTAGTCTATATTACTTATTCGTAGTGTTTAGTTTGTTTGTATACTATTTAGATGCAAAGTGATTTTTAACTATTTTCTCTTTTTGTATATTATTATTTGTTGTTTTCCTATTTTTTTTTTTAAAATTTAAGGATATAATATATTATCCTAAGTGTTGAAATAGAACTATTATATTTTTTATTAAGAGAGAGGAGCATTAGTGTAACACGCGGTGAGCCTGCCAGATCTATATTTAGATGCAAAGATTTTTAACTATCTTCTCTTTTTGTTTATTATTATTTGTGGTTTTTTATTTTTATTTGAAATTTGAGGATATAATATATTATCCTAAGTGTTGAAATAGAACTATTACATTTTTTATTAAGAGAGAAGAGCATTTTATGAGTAGTTTTGATATAATAATATGGGTATCGTATGCGATAGATTTATATTTATACAAATTAAATTCCATAAAAATATGTGATACTATGTATTTAAAGTGTAGTGCTAGTTGTGTAGAGTTCAACAAACTTGGTTTGGTATTTTTTATTTTTTTATTTGATTTGTTATGATTTTTACAATATTTCAGCCGGTTTAGATAAATAATAAATCCGCTGGAAAAATGAAAAAAAGCCATCGGGCCCAATTTGGCCCAACGCCGAAGCGGCGATGCGGGCCGAGGCCCATAACGCGCGGCCTGAGAAGTGGCTGGACCGCGGGTTCATTTCTGAAAGAATTGGAGGGCTTTTTTGCAAGAATATATAAGAGAGGGAGGTGGACTGCGGGTTGATTCGTATAAAGTTGGAGGGCTTTTTTATAAAATGGCCGGAGAAGGCATGATCTGGGCCGTCCGGCCGCCCAATCGGATGGCCGGGAACGGCCCGTGACGTGGCCTTATGAGATGCCTGAGCTTGGCTCAGGTTTAGAAAGATAGAGATTCGGACTCATATCTCCTGAGTACTGAACAGAGTATATACTGTATGTTACAGACGCACTGACCACATAGATATAAATTCGGACTCATATCTCCTGAGTACTGAACAGAGTATATACTGTATGTTACAGACGCACTGACCACGTACAATTAAGCAGTACAGACATCACAAAGTTCTGTCTACCCGCCCTGCAACTGTATCATAAGGTCGTCAACTTCATGTTTGTATATTTCTGTCAAAAAAAAACTTCATGTTTGTACTAGTACCACCACCTGCAGGGATCCACTGTGCATTCAAACACTGAGGACTCGCATTCCAAGGATATACTAGTACTCACTCTATCTCTAAAAGAATACAACTCTAACAATTTAAATTTTAATTAAATCTATATAAAACGTTATTAAAATTATGATATAAAATAAGTATCATTAGATTAGTTATAAAATATATTTTCATAATAATTCTTTTTAGATATAAATACTAATATTATTTACTACTATAAAGAGCTAATTTAACTGGCACGGAATTTGATTGAGCTAAAGTGGAGCCCGAAGCAGCTTCCACTTGCTTGCGTTCTTTTCTCAGTTGAATGCAACAGACCAAGTTGGTCATTTCCAGAAGGCAAGCGCCTACACGTACCCTGTTCCAATTGCTTGCGTTCTTTTCTCAGTTGAATGGTCTACAGTCCCGATGTGTGATGGGAATTACATTCCCATATGTTGTTTCCATTAATTTCCAGGTCCTGACTGATATTGGGAACTTCTGTTATATGTTCTATTGCTCTGGGAATTCTCGTTGACCTTCTGGTCATGTACCCGATCCAGCACAGGCCTTACAGAACTGTGGTCGACAACCTTTTGGTGCTTCTGGTTGGGGGAATCCCAATTGCCATGCCTCCTTTCTGTGACTGTATATGGCAATAGGCTCTCACACCTTGTCTCAAACGGTGAGCACTTGTGGAAATCAAAGGAGACCTGTGTTCATTTCTCAAGGGAGTCATGCTTAATAAACCGCGTATTATTGCTGCAGGGAGCAATTACAAAGAGGATGACAGCAATTGAGGAGATGGCTAGCATGGATGTACTTTGCAGTGACAAGACAGAAACGCTCACCCTCAACAAGTTGACAGGAACGCTCACCCTAAACGGCCATTTGTTCCTTAATTGATGCATCACGGGCCTCATCAACAAGCACCGCAAACCAACGATCTCCAATTTCACTCTTAATTAATTCACTTGTCTCCTCTGCACAAGCTCTTACCAAATCTTTTTGCATTGTTGGACAACTCATTTGATTATTCTCTGGAGCATCCTCAAGTGCAGCTCTTAGGATCCTTCTTTCTATACCAATCAAGCATCTCCAAAACGTTCCCTTTATTTTTGGATATTTTAGACTCATTGTGCCCACGAATGCCAGAGCTTGCAAAAGAAGAAATCTAGCAATGTCTAACATTATAGTTAAATGAGCTTTATATGCCTCCTCTTCTGCTGCAGTTGTTACTACCCACACATGTTCTATACTTTGCCTTTGATTTTTGAAATCAATTGCTCGTTTTCTTGCTGCACTATGGTAGCCATCAATTGATTGAGTATGCTTCAGCAAAGAAGCCTTTCCCTTTTTCCAATTTTTGAACCCTACTCTGGTGAATGCCTCATTATCATCAAAATTGCTTGTTGGTGGTGGCTTAAAGAGGTAGCAATAAAAGCAATAGGCTACATCCTTAGCAGGACTGTACTGTAACCAATCAAATTGAGTAAACCATGATTTAACAAAACCTCTAGTTTGAGTTTTACTTGCTATTCTTTTATACTCACAATTTGGTTGATATGGACCCATCTGTAAATATGCTCTCCTAGCATCATCCCTAATATCACGGTGAAATTCATCAATTGGCTTTCTAAGACCTGGATCAGCAACTATATCATTCATATCAAGCTCAATTCAGGGTCTTTTTGCACAACCCGACGTCTCTTGAGTAGAAGCATCTTTCTTAGAAAAAAATCTTTCCATTCTACACTCAATTTCAGAAACTAATAATAATAAAAATAAAAAAATAAAAGAGGAATGAGAGGAGATTTGGTTCTCAGTTTTTCACCCTAGGTCTGGCTGGACACCGGCAATTGGCTCCTGTCCTGGGGCTGGTGCTGGTGGCTGGCGGACTGGCCAGCCGACCTCCTTGGCCGCGGAGGGAGCGAGGGCCGGAGGCCAAACTGCAGAAGCAGAGGCTGGGAGGGGCAGGAGCCGGGGCGGCGGTGTGACACCGTTCACCGGAGTCCGGAGGGGCGGCGTTGTTCACCGGTTTCTAGAGCGATGTCGGGTGCGAGGAGAAGGAGTCGCGCCCGAGCAGATGGTTGCGGCTTCTGCTGACTGCTGGACTGCTGTTTTTTTTTTGGCTAACCCAGACATGTTTTGGGCTGGGCTAAATCTTAAATTGAAAACCTGTTAAAAAAACTTTCAGCCTAAGGTTGGGGGGGGGGGGCACAGCCCCAGCCCCCTTACGTCCACCAATGGCTACATCAAATGAACAAGCTTCATTTAAACCAATGTTTATAAATGAAGTGCATGCCCAAATGTAGCAAACCAAAACTAAAATATGAAAAACTAAAATATGAGTATTATTTCACAAAGATAATATAGGTGCACAATTTGTTTTATTTTATTTTATACCAAACAAACGAGAAACCAAGTGCCGTGGACGGGATTGGATTCATTCACCCATCTACAATTTAGATATCAACGGTTAATTTAGGTCTATCTAAAAAACAAAAATCCAAAGTGCAAATCACATTTCCTGCCATCGATGATGGATTAAAGGGTTGGATCGCATTTGTACTTTGGACGCCCACTATTAAACATGGGTTAATCATTATTAGTTAGTTAGCCCATGATCACACGCCTCTCTAATTCAAACCAGCCGCGTAGCAGGTTGCGAAGGAGGGGAGCGAGGGGTGGCCATTGGTGGAGGTATGAGGGGGCTAGGGGCTGCAGCCCCCCCCCCCCCCTGAAAAACATGTTTTTTCAATTTAAGATTCACCCCAACCCACAACATGCCTAGGTTAGCCAAAAAACAGCAGTCCAGCAGTCAGCAGAAGCCGCAACCATCTCCTCGAGCGCGACTCCTTCTCTTCGCGCCCGACGCCGCCACCTGCCGCAACGCCACCCGGACTTGCCCATCGCGGCGCCGCACCATCGCCTGCTCACGGCTCTGCCCCTCTTGGACTCCGGCCTGAACGGCGCCGCACCATCGCCCCTCCCTAGCAGCCGGCTGGCTGGCCAACCGCCAGCGCCAGCCCAAGGCCCCCAGCCAGCCACGGGTAGGAGGCCAAGAGCCGATTGCCAGTGTCCAGCCAAACCTAGGGTGAGAAACTGAGAACTAGTTCCCCCCCTCTCATTCCTCTTTTATTTTTTTTCTTTTCATTATTATTAGATTCTAAAATTGAGTCAGTGATCCGATTACAATTGATTTTACTTTGTAGAATGGAAAGGTTTTTTTAAAAAGATGCTTCCACTCAAGAGAGTCGGGTTATGCAAAAAAGACCCTGAATTGAGCTTGATATGAATGATATAGTTGTTGATCTAGGTCTTAGAAAGCCAATTGATGAATTCCACCATGATATTAGGGATGATGCTAGAAGAGCATATTTATAGATGGGTCCATATCAACCAAATTGTGAGTAGGAAAGAACAGCAGGTAAAACTCAAACTAGAGGTTTTGTTAAATCATGGTTTACTCAATTTGATTGGTTAGAGTATAGTCCTACCAAGGATTCAGCCTATTGCTTTTATTGCTACCTCTTTAAGCCATCACCAACAAGCAATTTTGATGATAATGAGGCATTCATCAGAGTAGGGTTCAAAAATTGGAAAAAAAAAAGGAAAGGCTTCTTTGCTAAAGCATACTAATCAATTGATGGCTACCATAGTGCAGCAAGAAAACAAGCAATTGATTTCAAAAATCAAAGGCAAAGTGTAGAACATGTGTGGGTAGTAACAACTGCAGCAAAAGAGGAGCCATATAAAGCTCGTTTAACTATAATGTTAGGCATTGCTAGATTTCTTCTTTTGCAAGCTCTGGCATTTTGTGGGCACGATGAGTCTAAAACATCCAAAAATAAAGGGAACTTTTGGAGATGCTTAATTGGTATAGAAAGAAGGATCTTAAGAGCTGCACTTGTGACAGCTGAGAATGCTCCAGGGAATAATCAAATGAGTTGTCCAACAATTCAAAAAGATTTGGTAAGAGCTTGTGTAGAGGAGACAAGTGAATTAATTAAGAGTGAAATTGGAGATCATTGGTTTGTGGTGCTTGTTGATGAGGCTCGTGATGCATCAATTAAGGAACAAATGGCCGTGGTTGTGAGGTATATATCATCTATTTGTGTATTTTATTTCTTTTGTTTTGCGTCTTCCAATTTTCCTTTTGTTTAATAGGTTTGTCAATGATAAAGGAAGTGTGATTGAGAGGTTTCTTGGCCTACAACATGTTTCTGACACCACATCATCTTCACTGAAGGAAGCATTGGTTTCTATGCTTGCAAGATACGGGTTATCTATAGACAAGATTAGAGGACAGGGATACGATGGAGCTTCAAACATGAGAGGGCAGTTTCATGGGATACAAAGGCTGGTATTGAATGAAGTGGAGAGCTTCACAGACGACGAAAGGTGCCCGCGGCACGAAGAGCATGAGGTGGCCCCTCGCCGCGACAACCACCGCCAGGTAGACCCATGCGAGCGTGCCGTCCAGCAGCAGCCACGGGAACGTGACGTCGATGATCGCCGAAAGCACTGCCGCGGTGATGATCAGAGACACCACGGCGACGACGCCGATCCACTGTTGAAGTCGATGGTCCGCCTCGTCTGACTCCTCGATCGTCAGCGTTGTTGCGAGCGGCGACGACGACCGTGACAGCTAAGGATGCAAGCGGGCTGCTCTGCAGACAGCCTGCCAACGGCCGCTTCAGCTGCAAAGAAGGTTTGCAGGTTGTGCAGGTGTCCACCGGAAGAAGGGATGCAACCTGCGTGCATCTGTTGGGCTGTTGCGGTCAACGGAGCGTGACTGCATGGGCGGGGGGGGTGGGTGGTGGGGGGCATACAGGGGATTCAATTCACTAGATTTATCATCAACCGATGGACGCATTCATACATAGTTAATGAAACTAAACAGGCATGTCGTGTCACATGTGCATGAACTATTCTGAATGCATGCTGATGGACGCTTTTTTTCTCAAGAAAGTCTCATAACGAAAATTTACCGTTATCACCAAAATGGCAATGAGATCGGAAAGTTAAACCCAACATCCACATCTAAAGAAACTCAACAGTAGAAGAGTCTTAAGATTGAGCAAAATAATTAATCTTCAATTATCACAAATCAGTAACAGTAATACAATATGATATTTCTGATTACAAGTATGTAGTTGTACTCATCAGAACAAGCAACAGCAGTTCACAGTATGATATCAATCTTCCACTAGGGCCGCAAATGAAAATGGTACAGACTGCCAAAGTTCTTAACAAGAAAGTTTGCAGGTTCCCTCAGAAAGACTGGAACTGAGCTTTTCACCAAATTCAGACATGGGAAGAACAATAAAAACGACCCAAACTAAGTCCCCAATTCAAAGAAAGAAACGACAGAAACACTGAAGGAATTCTTCAAGAACTGATTCTGACCATCAATTTTACCATCAAACAAGACAATTGGCCTGGCTTTTGATAGCCTGGATGGTCATCCCATACAGTAGAAGAGTCAACTATCAAGCATTTAGCTAATATTCAAGTTGATCAGCAGTATGATAAAAAGCCATCATAACCATCCAGTCCTGTCCACCATTGAAGCATATAACATAAACTATGTGGGCATCATCACTAGGCCACCATTTTTTATACAGCGCCAGGACCCAACGAATAGCCTCACAGTCAAAGTCGGAGGGCATGTCGTCGGCGCTCCTGTCCGGCAGCTGATGATTCCAACTGGATGCCGCCGCCGCCGCCGGAACAGCCATGGCGGATGGAAGAAGCATCCGACGAGCGGCCAAGACGATGATGGATCGAGGCGAGCGATTTCTTCTTGTTTTTCTTCTGATCTGATTTTAATTTCTGGACTCGACGATTGGGCTGGCTTTTGATTTCGTTCTACTCGGTAGCTAGCAACGGGGTCAAGTCGATCGAATCCATCGCTTTCCATCATATTGATCGAGTCCGTGTCGGACTCGGACACATACCATATACGTGATCATCATCAGCTATTTCCTTTTTTATACTTGCTTTCCTTAGCATGCTCGATTTCCAAACTATATCGCACGAGGATGTTCTTCGGCCCGGCGCAAGAATAATCCTGCCGGCACCATTGACAGAGCGAGCTCCGCACACCCTGGCCCGCTTGTCATCGACACTCATATAACTAACAGTTGGCTATTTTTAGATATAGAGATACGCTAAACCCTCAACAATTGGCCCACTCGCTGCATCGTTATGCCCCACCAGTTGCTGCCGCCGTTGCAGCATTTGTTTTCGTATTTGCATGGGATTCGAATTGCGACAGTGGTCCGAATCTAAGGGGCAGACGGCATTGACAACGATGGTTTCGCCGCGGATGGTGGCGACAGGCGTAGCTTGCGCGCTGCTCGCCCCTGCAAATCCCCTCCACTCGTGCACCTACCCTCTGTCCCATCCACTGTCCACTCTATCCAACGACAAATAGTTGTTTGGAGGAAGATTACACAGTTGCGCATTTTGCTTCTCTGTTGTATACCAATCTTCGCTATCCGTCAAGTTTAACCCCAAGACTTTTTTCAGTGGGATGCCACCCTCAGTCCTCCTCCTACTCTATAGATAACTGGTGTAAGAGACCAATAACAACAAAATTGAGAGGTGTCGGAGACTGACAGGAACGCCGCAGAGAGTTAAACTTTACCAGCAAACAAAATCTACAGCCAGCCGCCATCTAATAAGTAACTGCAAAACTTATTGGTGTTTAACTGTTTATTACACGTACAAAAACCTTGTTCCAATGAAATGCAAATGAATGTTCTTATTTTTCTAAGTTACAACATTACAGCAAGCCTGTATACAACTCCGAGACATACAAACTTTAGCAAGCTGAGAGAAAAATTCTGACAAACTAGGCAAAGCTGATTTGATTGTGTGTTTGTTGAAACAAAAAACGCTAACAACTGAAGCAAACCTATAACACTTGTCGAAATTATTCTGTAACCTATGGGTCAACAGAAGTTAGGGCCGCTACAACCGAACCTGTTGTGCTGAACGCGATGCTAACGTCCGTGTAATCTTTCAAGGACCTGCTTATTTTTGTGGATGGGTACAGCCAGGGCTTGATGGCATCAATAAATGTGTCAGGATCTGGAGACAGGATCGCCTCCCAATCAACTTGGACATCCGGTGGAATGCTGGCAGTAATATCCATGTTTGCTGCCAGGAATAAACCGAGCAACACTACGTAGCCAACAACAGCCGAGCCTCTAGAGAGAGGCATAAAATTGTACCTGCAAAATCCCCCCACATTGATTGGGATCGTTTTGTTGGAGTGAAGAGAGGGACAGTAGGAGTTGTGATCATTACCAGTAATATGTCATCCGTAATATTGCATCCTTCACAGCATCAAGCATACCAGGGTCTCGTGTGGGGTTTGTGTCATTACAATATGCTTCACAAATTGCCTGCAGATCACAACAAATGTCTTAGGTTTATCATAGACTAAAAGCAATAAAAGTCTCAAGCATATGTGGTCTGATACAACTTAAACTCCTTCCACTACAACCATTCTACAAATGTGATCAAAGAACAAAATCTGGTATTAAACAGTTGGAGAATGCCATGCTCTGTAAAATCTTCCCATATCAAACCTTCTCCATTCTCCAACTCATAGTAATAGTAAAGAATTTAAGTCATAACTAACATTACAATAAATCAGAACTGTACCTCCCAAGCTGCAGTCATTTCTTCATCATACTCCTCCCATCTCGATGGCGTGCAAGGTGTTCGTATTGCAAAGTCAAATCCTGTCTTGCCCCTGCAGTACCATCACACAAGTAAGCTGGATAGCAGCAGAATATAGCCAAAGAACAAAACAGAAGAAAGTGTCTAGGAAACTTGCATGTTTTGAGTTGTAATTCTTGTCCCTTCAAGACGCCTCCTGAAAGAAAGCATGTTGTGTTAGTATGTAAGCAAATGAATAGTGTGACACTCTTTTTCTAAGTACTTCCTCCATAGTCGATGTAGGTAAGAGTTAATTACCCCCGAAATGCCATACTATCACATCTTGTAGAAACCCAGTAGGTCTCACCAACTACATTGTACAAATCAGAGCATGAAGATGCAATTTCTATCTGCAGGAGTAATCTCTCATCAGAACATAGAAGTTTTAAAACATAGCATAACTCCCACACAAATTTCTATGAGAATCAATCAAATCCTAGCCATCTTTCTCAAAACATCCAAAAAGAAATCGGCCCTTGAGATACAGTAAGATAATGGAGCGACTAAAAATACTATTACCACTCTGATATGTCAATCCATTTCGAAACATGCTAACGAGTTCAGCATAATGAGACTTGTGGGGCTGCAATCTCTTGGCCCCATGGGGCGTACACCAGATTGTTTCACAGAATGGTGGCAAACTGCAACTAAGAGGGTGGTGAAGAAGCAACGCAGCAGATCTCAATCCATGGTCATCTTGTGTGCATGGAGGATTTGGGAACAATAGAACATATGCATCTTTGAGAGAGCAGTGCTCAGTGTGCCTACTGTCCTCAGGTTAGTGTTCGAGGAAGTCAAGCCTCTGGTGCACGGCAGGGATGGAAGGGAAGAATGTTCTCTGCTCTGCTGCACTGATAGCGTTCCTGGATCATTTTTTACTTTGTGTGTGTGGTGCAAATGTTCAGTTAGTAACCCACGTGTACATTTGAGTGTTTTGTTTTTGTTTTTGTGCTGTAGGGTGCGGTGTTTGTATTTGCAACTTCTTTTCATCTACTTAATACAGTGACTGAGAAAATAAATGGACATTGATATTGACCATGAGCTCATGTCATTCAACAGACTGCTGCAATGGCTTACCTTTTTCAACTTCTCAATATCTGTAAGAAAAATTGCACGGTCCTCTGCATTGTTGACATACTTCAAGTCAAGCATTATAGTCTTTGCAGCTTCCAAGACTCTGTGTATGAGAAAACAAGAACATTAGTGATTATACAAAGACAAGAAATCAGCCTCCTTTTAGTCCCAAACATGTTGGGTTAGGTAGACCATTAGTGTTTAAAAATAACCAAATAGCAAAGTAACAGATGATGTTCCAACCTTTGGAAATATGGATAGTAGCGAACAACTTTTGCTTGACCAAGAAGCATTGGGGTATGAGAACCAAATCCAGAATTGAACTCTTCACTGGTAAAAAGAGAAAGTTAAGTAAGAAAATTGTTAAACAGTTTAGTATTCCCTGTACAAGCATTTAACTCACCTTAGCTTATTGATCCAAACAACTGGATCACAAGGTTCAGAAATTTGTCTCCACTTAACAGCAATGTTATAGACATCCTGCCAGGAAAGAGAGATCCCAGAGGAGACCCTGTCTTCATTTGGGCTGGAAGATGGAGATCCAGCCAAAGTGCTAGTGCTACAATAACCTCCCCTGTTCTGGCTGTTAAGCTTATCCCTTTTCCTAACTAACTTTGCGATGTTCTTCGGATTCCTTAGAAAGCGCCAAGCCTTGGACACTTTCTGAGCAATCTCAATAGCAGCCAACCCAGCCATGCGATACTTCAAAAGTAAAACAAAATTTTAGCACAGCAGGAAGCTTTTGACCACAATGCACAAATAAAGCAAGAGTATCAGAATAAATTTTAAAATACACTAAAAGACATCTAGAAATTGTAAGATTAACTGAAACAAACCAATAATCTATACGGAAGTCTGACATTCCACGATTCCCAAACTGTGAAGCACTCAGGTATATAAACTCTAATTATACATAGACACTGGGGAAAAGGAAGTGTAAATGAGAAGTAGCCAAGGGCATCACTGGCCAACATCATGCAGTTCAACACTGCTTTATTGCTCAATCTCTGCTAGCATGTCTAGAGAAGCAACTATGTAAAAGGCCATTAATCAAAACTTATCTAGATAAGTGAGCCACAAAAAAGCCTCATATGTATATTCTCCCAGCAAACTTGATTTATCCTTCAGTAAAATATCCACAACAACAATTCTATGTGTTCACCCACAGTGACAGTAGAACAAACTCAACACGGTATTCCTTGCATATCAATTAAAACAAAGCAAGCTAAGCATCATAACATTTCTATTCCTATATTTGTATATAGTGGTTGATGGTTTACCATATCAGCTGTTACCAACCTCTCAAATAATGTTAGACTAAATCCCATAAAAAAAATCTAGGTGCACATAAGCATCATAATATACTACCTTTCAAATAATGTCACATTCAATCCGTAAGAAATTCTAGGTGCACATCTATTCCATTCTTAATTGTAATCAATAATAATTCAAACAAATAAAGGAAATGAGGTCGTGGTGAAACACTCCTCTGTCTGGAGCAGTTGAACAATAACATGATGGATAATTTTGATGGTAGCGAAGCAATTGGAAAATGTAAACCTTCAAGAGGGATACCTGACGTTGATTTGGTAAGAAGCCACGGCAATTA
This sequence comes from Chrysopogon serrulatus, assembly GCA_015844335.1. Taxonomy (NCBI): domain Eukaryota; kingdom Viridiplantae; phylum Streptophyta; class Magnoliopsida; order Poales; family Poaceae; genus Chrysopogon; species Chrysopogon serrulatus. The sequence goes on along the minus strand of JADLZL010000875.1, from coordinate 21,712 downwards.
TATTGAATTTTCTTTCCAATTGAATCTGCAGCTAGGAGGAGGGTTGTTTGCTGCTTTGTGAATTTGAAGTCTTGCTTGTTAAGGCGCCCATTTCTCAATGAGATCCGCAATGGTGGCTGGCGATAAACCTTTTCAGCCACATTTTTGGGATGTAGTCGTTTGCACCAGTATTCCTGTTGTCCACATAGAAGCTCTTTTTAAGTTTGATACATCACAAATGAATTGTAACAGGCACATGGGATAGTCTTAACCTTAAATAGTGGGTCAACATCATCATCAATGTTGAACTGAGAGAATTCTAAATTGGCCTTTGAAGCAATATACAAAGCCATTTCCTTCTGCAAGAAAAACCCAGTAATATTATTATAAATTAAGAGAGTAAATGAAACCTGAAAAATAGTAAGCTGCCAAAACATAAGGGACCACATTTAATATCCGCAGCTGGGGCTGAGCAACAGCTAACAGATGTAATAGTGAATCATGCTACTCTTTATAAGAAACGACAGGAAATTTTACCGAGAAGAATATATAATCATTTACGAGAAAAAGTTGGCTCTTTGCTCCATACCATAAGATCAACATGGCTATTGCAAGTGTAATGTTTTACTACCACAGCAGAGAATCCCCTACTGCATAAGTTAAGGGTTAGCGACTTCCTGAGTATGTAAGGAAACTAGGGTTTTGTTTCTTGGGGCTTTAACCCACTTAGTAATGTGACATACTGACATTGACAGAAAGCAAGTATTATTTTGCATGTAATCAAATGGTTTTGAAAATTATCACAGAAAGTCAGAAATACATGGTTGACTTCTGAAACAAAGATTGCATACCTGGTAGAAGGACAGACACTGCAACACAAATTTATCCATGGAATCGAGTTCCAAATCAAGTACATCATCATAATCTTTTATCTTCACAAAAAAAAAAAAAATACATAAACATCATGAAGAAACAAAAATCAAATAAAATCTGTGACTACATGCTGCTGCTCAAATAGAACATGGGACAAGTAGTATGATGATATAGATTGATGAAACCAATGATGCATGCAACGTAGAGAGATATTTATCATCTCCAATGAAGGTTTATGCTAATTGACCAAATCAGATGGGTGACATACCGCAGCTTTATACTCTCCAATTGCATGATGGCATGAAGCACGCAAGTATAGGCACTCTATACTTGAACCTTCATATGTCAAAGCAATTGATAATTCTTTAATAGCACTCCTGCAAGAAGAAAAGGCAAAGGAGCACCTTAGGAAGCTACCAAATGAGCATTTGAGATGAACATTTGGATATTAGTACAAGCAAAACTGTTGATGCCAGCACTAAGCAAAAGGAAGAATCAATATGGGAAGAATAGCTTGGCCATGTATTACAAGAAAATTTAGTGAATCACGTTCAGGAAAAAAATTCAAGGTGCTAACTATCAACTGTACATAATACAGAACCCCAGAACCCAAGAAAGTAGTGTCTGTTATATCTGTGCTCTAATTAGTGTTTGTGTCCGTGCAACTATAATACTTAAACACCAGCAATCACATTGAAAACAACATTCCTAAGGAAATCCAGTATCACACCAGCAAGAAAAAGGCACCTTAATCCATTCTGAACATTAAGAAATGATGGTTAAAAAGTACAGATACAATTACACCCACCTAAGCAAAGGTCTAACAACAAACAGGCAGCAGAGAAGTAGAACGACTTAATATGTTTCATCGTTAAACAGTGCCACACTTAAGAAGGAAGTCTATGAAATAAAAATCAGCAAAAAAAAGATACCTATGTCGACCCATTCCATGGTACAGAATTCCACGCAGATGGTACGCTTTTGCAAACCTGGGAAAGTGAGAAATACTCAAACAAATTAGATAAGTGACTAAATAGATTTTAAAAAAAATCCAGTTGGGCAAATGACAGAAACACTTGTACCTTGAATCAATTTGAATAACTTTCTCAAGGCAATTCAACAACTTCTCTGGATATGCCAAATCAAGATAAAGCTACAACACAAGATACGACAGTAGCAATAAATCAGTTACTCCCAAAGACCAAAAAAAGTCCAAGCATGCATACGCTTTACTACAGTATTACAAGATTACAAACCTATGCTAAAGCCCATTCAAGATACCAACAGACTATGACCCTTTGTTGCCTCTTCTAAAAACATGAGATAGTAGGCTACCAAATAAATTTGTTTACTGGAGTTTAACTAAGAGATCTGATAAACTCTCAATCAATACTTGTCTACAGAGCACCAAATCAGTGGTGAGCCACAGGGATCAACAATCCAATGGGCACTCAAGTAGTTCGAAAACTTGACCAAAGTAATGTGAACTGCAATCTTCATATATATATAGGTAGAATATTATATACAGGTGATTTCTGTAAATATTGACTGTACATAGCTGAATCTGACAATACATAGTTGGAACTACTAATAACCTTGAACAGCAGTCACCACAAAACTATATATTTCTGTGGTATTTTTGTGGCTTTCATGTGCTTTAGATGAAAGGAAATATGTGTACGAACTACAGGCATATAAGAAGAAAAGAAGACATGGAAATGCAGTGTTGGAAAAAATGGAATGCACCTGGGCAAGGTGAGCCCAACAGTCAAGGAAACTCTCGTCATACTTTAAACCAACGAGATGCTCCTCTTCAGCACGATTATACTCTCCAAGTGATGAAAGAGTAAGACCCTATAACAATAAGAAGACATTATTTAACAGAAAAACAAGAATCTTTAAAGTCAAACATTTATATTTCTTGCTTCGCATTTATGAGTTCATAAGTAAGATTAGTAATTGCCTGAAAACCAACAAAAATTCAACAATAGATGTACAATAGCATGCTTTTGAAGAACAAAATTTACCATGATCTTGTTGTTGTCACTAATACCTTGTTCACTCTTTTATCCTCTTTATTATTTATTATTGGTAGCTCAAGAAGAACAAAAATTTCCATGATTTTGTTACTGTCACGAACACCTTAACACCTTGTTCACTCTTTTGTCCTCTTTACTGGTATTGGTAGGTCCTGTTGAGCTTCATCTCTAGCCTACCCAACTTGATTGAGACTAAAAGGCTTTGCTGTTAGTCATGGTCTCATACAATTTCATGGCTCAAATTTAAACAAAATTTCTGGCACACCACCATTGACTTGCAATATATACCAATACACAGGGACAAAGATTATAGTTGAAATGGCCTTTGTGGAAGGAAAATGTGGGTGAAACTGTGAAAGGAAGCACTTTGGTACAAATGGAAATTATTTCCATCTCATTACAGGACCCTAGCCAAGAATGACAAAAGAAACATTAGGTGGAGAACATATACTTACTAAATAAGTGTGAGCAGAACTGTTCTTCTTGTCACGCTTCACACATGTCGAAAGATCTTCGAGTGCAGAGTTAAAGTCCTTAAATTTGAAGTTCACAATTCCTATAATGAACCAACAAAATGCTATCAGAAAAATGAGTTTATGGCAATTGGCATGCCCTGGAAGCTTAGCTATACAGCTTTATGATATAAAGACATGAAGTGGGCATAAAGACTTGGTGCCATTTTGTTCCGATCAAAAGATATATGACAAGTGGCATCAGTGGCAATAAGAATTCAATCATGAGTGCAGGAGTGAGTGTAACCTCTTTCATGTAAAATATCAGGAGAATTTGGTTCAAATTCCAATGCTTTAGTCAAGTCTTCAATGGCCTGAAAAGTAAAAGGATTCATATTTAATACGGATACATGTTCAAAAATGAGTTGCTGGATGATCTTTATTGTTTCTGTTTTTCCGCGCTGACTAAACACAGGCTTAAGTTTGTCAATTCAAACAACATTAGTTTTGAAATATAGACAAATTGATAAATCCTACCTCCTTGAACTCTCCTAAAGCAGCGCGAGCTTGGCCCCGTCGCTTCCATGCCTCCCCCGCCGATGGGTTAGATTGTATAGCCTGCAAGCAAAGAAAAGATCATTTTACAATTTACATTTTACGTAACAGACACTGAAGACATAACTCAATATCTAAAGGTTTACCTTGGTGAAGTCAGAAATAGCAGAATCCAATTCTCTTTGAAATGCATAAGCTGTGCCCCTTCCAATCAGTGCCTCAGGATATGTAGGAGTTTCCCGCAATATCTAAATAGTCAATGGCAAATTGTCAGGTTCCTTTCTTTGCATCAGAATACATAATGAAGCAAAACTAATGGTAACAGATAAGAACCTGATCAAAAATGGATATCGCTTGGTCATACCTTCCTTCATTTACCTGAAAACATGTAATTCATCCATTATGGTCAAGATAATAATATAGCATCTCCTTCCATATATTGTCAGCACCTTACAGAATATTTTGTCAGAGTAAAATCGTTTTGAATGAACAAATGTAGCTAATTGGTTGTCATATTTGTTTTCTGCAGTCCTAAGCAAGCATTCAAAATACAGCCTTGGCAAGCTTATAGATATTACTATAATATTTTTTGAAGCAAATGTTCCTTCAGATACCATAACAAATGCCATTGTGCTGAATAATTGGATGATACCTGTGCAATGCCTCTTGAAAGTCGGAAATCCAAGCTTATTGATTTTGATGACTTTGAAATTTTTGTAGCAAACAGTGTTTGATCTAGCGAAATGGTTTCACTTTCATCAGTACCAGTTCTGACAGTTACACCTTCAGCTCGGCCATTAATTTCTTTGACTGCCTTTGCTTTGTTTTTCTTATCTACCTTTGGGGACTTCTTGGGAGCTTGAGTCCCTGTGCTGTCTTTCACTGGACTGCTAGAGACTTTATTATGGTCCGCTTTCTTATTATTAGAATTAGAGTTCATCAACTTGGTATCACCATTTGACGAAACTTTGGAACTGCCAATGGCCTCTTCACAGACAACAGTTTTTGTATCAGCCATTGTAGTTGCAGCGGACGACGTGTCAGCAACACGATCTTCTGAGATAACATTTTTGGTATCGCAAGTCGATGCATCCATGGCATGGTCTGCAGACTCGGTTGTCTCGCAAATTTTAACAGAAGAAACCAGTTCTTCCAGCTCAAGCAATTGTTTCAAGTCTGTTGTGTCACGAACAGCGATTTCATATCCTTGCTTCCAAGCAGCTAGAGCATCCTCTTTTTTATCTAATTTAGACAGTGCCTTGCCTGGTAATGGAAAACAGCAGCGTTAAACTTAGAGGTGAAAGTTGCTTCAGAATAATGTCCACAATACAGGGATAGATAACTATCTAGGGATGAAGTGTTGTATTACAAAAACCAAAAAGGAGTTCAAAGAAAATGCAGTGGGACAGCTGTATCTTTGTGTCAAGTTGGAAACACAATTTGATATTTCTATCCAGGAAGGATCCCAGTTCTTGAAAGACCCGGTGTTTTTCCCAAGGGAGTTCGAAGCCAAACATGTTATTTTCATTTGGGGAGTGCTTGGTTGGGAGTGGGGGAAAAAAAGGGGGTACTCATGTCATTCACAGTGAATCTACACAGTATCTGGAAAGAGTAATTGCCACTCAAAACAGTGTTCCTGAGCTAACAATACAGAATTTATATATACTAGTCTTAAATAAAAAGTACATATGCAGCAGACTAAGTACGCAACCAAACGAGGCAGACATAATTCCCCACAACCAAGCCAAGGCAAGCCAACCCCTGGGCCCTGGCGAACTAAGCCAAGCCGCAGAGGAACAGAAGGCTGAGTGAGATGAAGAGGGGAGTGGAGCAGAGCAGTTATAGGAACCTACCTTTGAGGACGTAGGCCTGGAGCAGTGCGGGGTCGAGCAGCAGCGCGCGGTCGCAGTCCTTGACGACGTGCTTGTGGAGCTCGAGCTGGGAGTAGCAGAAGGCCCGGTTGCTGCGAGCGGATTCGGAGTCGGCGGGTGAGAGCAGATCGGAGGGATCTCGCGGATCGGGGAAGGGAAGGGGAGAGGAGAGCGCGCCATACCAGAGGTCGTGGATGGAGGACGGGGATCGGGCCAGGATGGAGTCGAGGAGGCGGATGGCCTTGGACCAGTTGCGGGCGCTGCAGAGGCGCGCGAGCTCGGCGCGGTCGGAGCCCATGGCGGCGACCGGTCGCCGGCGGCCGGCGGGGGCGGGAGACGGGGCGCAAACCAGAAGCAGCGTGCGGTGGAGGGGAGGATTTGGCGATTTGGGCTGGTGTGGGGTGGGCCTCTCTGCTGCGCTGCGCTGCGCTGCGGGCTACTCGAATGACTTGTTCGCCTTTTTTACGCGCTGGACCCTCGTCTCTTTTCGGATTTTCTGTTTTGCTTCTTTTGCTTTCTCTTTTCTTTTGTTGGCGTGATGTGAATATGATGCGATTTCTTTTTGTGTCTATATAAGTGCTTTCTTGCCGATGGGTCCCTGGTATTGTGGGACGGGGAGTTGCACGTGATCTCTTTGCTAGATGCACGTGACTGAATTCTCTTCTTCTAGTATTATTAGTAGAAAAATAGAATTGTTACATTTGTAATGTAATATGAACCTGCATTCCATGGAACTCTAATGATTTTAAGGATTTTCTAAGGAAAAGATGCATAATAAGTATGAAAAAGGTCGGTCTAATGATCGAACCGTAATAATAAAACTACTAGTTTACTGGTTCTCTTCTTCTAATTTATTGGTTGCTGACTATTTGCTAGATTTTTCTCTTTTCTACTAAATAATTAGTAAATAGTAGTACAACGTTTTATGTGACCATTCCATCGAACTCTAATGATTTTTAAGGATTTTCTAAGGAAAAGATGCATAATAAATGTGAAAAAAGTTGGTCTGATGAACTACTACTTTACTGGTTCAATGGTCTAACTATTTTTTTATTTATACCAAATATTATGAAAATATGTAGTTTTTCTACCATACAAACACATCATAGATGCCCTATATATATAATAATAATAAAATGAGATAACGGAGCAACACTATTTTTTGAAATTCAAAACTAATGCCGAAACGTCAAACTAATCATGGGTTCAACAAAAAAAAGTTAATGGTCTACCACAAATCCAATGGCTTCACATGAGTTCAGTTGTAGGGCTAATCATTTAAGTGAACCAATCCAGTGAATATGTCCAACCTAGTTTTTAGATAATGATGTCAAATTTGAACTAACTGAGTCTCTTAATTTTGAAGATAAAATGTAGAATTTGCATCATATTGGTTGTAGGAGGAGCAGAGCCAACAAACTCTTTATTCAAGACATGCCTATATGGCTGTCATCATGTGAAGACGTGTTATGCAACAAAGAATATTTCAAAGAGAGGGAGAGAACATTTTTGTGGCCTGGGTTTATTTCCCTTCTTTCTCTAGGCCATCCCCTCTTTTGTGGTCTGGGTTTATTTCCCTTCTTTCTCTAGGCCATCCCCTCTTCTTCTCTTTTCCCCTCCCACCTTCCTCACTCTCTAGTCCATGGATCTCCTAGGTAGGAGAGGTTGAGCCCCTCCTGGCACACTCATTAAACCTTTGTGTCTTTTGGTCAACCATGGGCTTGGTTATGTCAATATATAGTCAACCTCGGGCCTTCCGGTTTAGCCATCCAAGCTACTATCGGTGCTAAATGTGTTTTGTTACGTTTGTGGATGTGCCATGGTTAATACTTGATGCTTGTATATATTGTAAGCTTCAATCTCATTATATTATTTTTAAGGAGCAAAACCTAATAATAGCTTTTAGTTTAGAAAAATAAAGGGAATAGTAGCTAATTTAATTTATCTCGATACAAAATCTTCCTCAGTATACCAAACAAAAAAGCGTAGTTTAATTATAGAGCTACAAAAAAAAAAGGGAATAGTAGCTAAAATTTAATTTTATCTCGATACAAAAAAGGTCAATCTTTTTAGCCTCAATACCAAACAAAAAAGCGTAGAACACCAACAACTAGTTTTTTTTCTTTTGCGAAATCCAACAACTAGCAATAGTAAATCAATTATAGAGCTAGCAGGCAGACCAGGGCTACCGTACTTCTGAACCAAAGTAGCTGCTCTTCTTCATTCTTTTATTTTTATACTAGAAGCTAGTACCTTAATGATGTTTTACTATCGCCATGCAAGTGCACTTTCTTGGGCTTCTACATGCATTGACAAGCCCGAGCACGGAAGCCCTCTTATATCTATATATATTGTATAGGAAAGCTCGTACTGATGACAAAGAACAATAGATATGCCTTTGATCTAGTACCAACATTAACCCGATATAAACTATATATTCCTCTTACTTCTTCTTTGAGACAAGCATGTATGGTCGCCGCTTTCTAACCACCAACGTGTTGGCCCTCCTTAATCAAAAGTGCTCCTTAATCAAAAGTGCTGGCTGCATCTCTTATTTTATATCTCTATATATATGTGGATACCATCAAGATGTTACTGGTGGTGTTGTGGAGTTTCTTAGCAGTAATGCAAAGCAGCAACTGCCTACACAGAGAGCGACTGATTATTATCTATATCTCTTATAAAGTTAACCCCCACTATAAATTCTATATATCTAGACATGAATGTACACCATATTCCACTAATTATCCACATCATTTTTCACTAATTAGCCATATCATCCCACTAACTTTCAACTTATTAATACAAGCTATCCATGCTATTTTCACTTAATTTGATTTTCGTGATTGCCGCAGCAACACGCGGATAATCTTCTAGTTTATTCTACATCAACGTACATGAGGTTAGCCTGGGCTATTCAAATTTCTTCTTTCGCTGCATTGTGCCGCTGGTGGTAACGATCTATAGTCCTTCTGTGTTGAACATGGTAGAAATTTTATTTGTAAATTTCCATACCTTTACTTTAAGCTTATAACAAAATGACAACATATATTGTGGATCGAAACTACTTAACATAATACTCCTACAACCTTAATATATTTTTGTGAAGGAGTACAAATCTTGTGAGTTGTGTGAGTGACAAATATATGTAGTTGCGTGGATATATAATAAGTCACCATCAATCTTTATTAGAAAGTAATAGACGGCGCAGAATTATCTACAACGACAAGTAAAAAGTAAAAGGGAACGAAAGGCAGTGACGTGTGATAGCTACCATTGCGGCCTGATGAGACTAATTTCACAGTTAAGTTTTTTTTTTTGGGGGGGGTTTAACAATGAGGTAATTAATTAATGAAAAGCCTACTTATCATCATCCTGCCATTTCTACTAGTTAATCATCGTGCTTTTGCAGTTTAAAGTGGACTGGGGTAGGTCAAGACAACTAGATAACAAGAAGCTAACTAATCTGATCGCCTGTTGACTTCTATGCGATTGCACACAATATAATGCAAGCTATAGACATTAGGTACGTATATATAAGGTGAAAAAGAGTATCCAGTATACATCGACAGTATATATATGTTGCTGCCGTGGAGATCGTCTGTGGATGCATATGCGTCATGGAATATATACTAGTACTGGAGTATTAAATCTGCTGCATGCCCTGCTGGGATGATAACTATATTATGAGTCCTGTATTATATAGCATTATATTGCTAGGATGATAACTGTATTATATAGCATTATATTGACTAAGATACAATAATAAGATCCCCTTTAGATTGTAGGAATGTTTTCTATTTCCTGTCGAACTAATTCCTACTTTTTTTAAAGGGGACCTAAGTTAGAGGGCAGAGGTCTGTGCGCTTTGTCATGCGTGTTGCCTTGTGCGTATCTATATTTATTGTAGAGCTGATCGATCTCTACTACTGAGAACCCCAATAAGGTGATCTCAGCTTTAGCTAAAGGCTTCACCACCCTCACATGCATGGATCGATGATGATGATAAATTCTACGATACGTACATTATTGAAGAAAGAAAGAAAAAGAAGTCCAGCTGTATGCTCAACATCGTACCTGCATGCTTGCTTCCCTGTAAAGTTAATTAGTCGTTCCATACTTCCATATGATCGATCGATAGATGTAGAAAACAGCTGATGTATGGTATATATGCAGAATGGCAGGCAGCCAGCGCAACCCTCGCCGACATCATCAGCTTCAGCTTTGATCTGGCCGGCATGATCGATTGAGCAACAGCTAGCTAGCTACTACTATGTACTAGGGGGTAGCGTATCCAGCAATGTCTCGCTCGCCAACCTTTTGCATTGGGTTGGCCCGGCCCCAAAAGATCGAGATGATTATTACAATAACTTATATATATGTAGAATGCATTGCATGCTCCCTACTGTATGTACAGTGTACATATTATAGTACTGTATGGGAAGTGATATATTCCATTCGTTTTATAAATACTGTCGTTTCATTTTTTGAAAATCAACTTTAACTAAATATATAAAAATATTAATATTTATAGTTTATTGAAAAGATCTTTAAATCTTTTCTAATAAATTTATTTAAAGATATAAATATTATATATATTTTCTATAAATTAATTCAAACTCACGGTGCGAAAATCCGAAACGAATCATTTTGGGACAGGGATGGGCGTGATTGGTTGAGAGAAGTAGACGACCTGGCCCGCATCTATCAACCAGTCCCGCCGGAGCCAGGCTTAGATGCTGCAAGGGCTAGCTGATTGGTTGGTTGAATGGACAGGGACAGGGCACATAGCGCTGCTGTTTGGATGTATGAACGAACCAGCTTTTCAGTTGAATGACTGAAGAAATCTAGCAGCTGGATGTGCGCGCTCGCACGGGGCGAGCCAGGCTCCGCCGAAACGAAATCAAATTCCGTTTCTACGCGGCCAGGCTGAACGAGCATCTTTGCATGCGCTGAACAAGCCAGGTTGGAGCTCCATCTCTCAACCAATCACGCCCATAGACGTGGGATTGTTCGTTGCGTGGGATGCAAGGACCCCTGCTGTACTGGCCGACAAGGTTGCCTGTCAAGTCAAGTGTGACAATTTTTCCCATTTGTTGGTCGTAGCCCGTACGTACAGTAGGTCCGTTACCGAAAGATAAAGCACTGAACAGAGCCAGAGCGATATGCTCATGCTTTTTCTGTACAGCAAACACAGGCAGAGCCAAATTAGAGCAAGGCCGGAATTTAATTTGGCCCAGCCCATGAGATGGGCCCATTCTGCAAGAACAATAAACATGCATGGGCGGGATCGAAGTTTGGTTCCATGAGATGAGTTTGTTTATTTTGATTAACACCACCGATCGACTTAATTATTTTTTCTATATTGTTAAAATGTTAGAGTGGATCGATTTAGTTATTTTTTATAACATAACTTCACGTGTATTTTATTAAGAAATTAGAGTGCTAAAAAAAAGGCTTACATGATGTGCATATAAGAGAACTCATAGCGTAGGAAATAAAACCATAGAGACAGTGGCTAAGAACACAACACAAGAGATTCCACCATAACCTAACCGATTGAGCCTGTGAGGGAATAAAACAACAATGCGATATCTGCCAGCAAGGAAGATGAATCCATGGTGGCAAAGTATTCACCAAAAAGATACGACTACGATGGCAAAGAATTCGCCCGAACCATGGCGGTGAAGCATCCGCTGAAGACATACGCGGACAAAGTATCCGCGGGAGAGAAGTGACAACGGTGGCAAAGTATCCGCCTAAGCAACAACGACGACAAAGCATATGTCGAGAGAAGCACGAGCGGCCAAGTATCCGCTGCGAGGAACAAGATGACTACGGCGACACCAACAACCAAGCTGAGCAAAATAAGGCGAAGTGGAAGCTAAAGCAAATGCAGGCACAACATAGCTAGGGGCAACTCCGGTGAGAGGAACGGGGCGATGGGGTAACGGGAAAAGTGCCACAACAAAGCCTCTAAGAAGGGGATAACATCTGCAAACACTAACAATGTTGAACAAGGCGCATGAGAGGGACTTTCGTCCTAGCCCGACCCTAATGACTTCACCCAAGAACCGTTCAACCACCACCGCAGGGGCGTCCCAAGCATGGATGGGGCTGCTGTGCCAGTCGGACCGGTCGACCCAACACCGGTGCAGCTGCTCACCCAGAACACACTGCAGAGGTTCCATCAAGGCCAAAGCAGGTTAGCAGCCAGGCGCCCCCCGTCCCTGGCCACCATGGCCAGTAGGGCCGGCACGAGGTTCATGGGGCGGGTCACAACTGGCTGCAGCCTACAGGCATCCCATGGGGGTAGGTCGGCCATGGCCTAGGCTGCCATCCAACTGTAGCCACCCCCATGGTGCGCATAGCTAGCCATGGCCCAGCTAGATCCAGCTTGTCGGGCCGCCCCCGCATGCCATCAACGACCAGAGGGGGCGGCTAAGGCTGCCAACCCGGGCCACCGAGGCTCGGATCCGGCCGCCAACGGGCGGCGGCCTGCTTCCCCCCCGCCGCCCGGATACACCGCCGTCGGGGAAGGGAGGGGGTGCCGGCTGGCCGGGCTAGGCTTGCAAGCAGCAGATCCGGTCTAAGGGGCGCTAAATCTAGCCAATCGCCGCCGCCTGCCATCAACGACCAGAGGGTTAAGATGGCAACGGGTACAAACCCGCTGGGTTTTGCTATCCCAAACCCGTGCCCACGAACGAAAAATCTACCCGTTAAAAAACCCATGACTCATCACGGGTACAATTTTTAACCCAAACCCATGCCCACTTGGGTCTCGGGTACCCGACGGGTTGCCCATATCCGAAACAAGCATACCAACTTTGGTTGCTTGTTTTATTAGCAGCAAGCAAAACTAGGCATAAAATATTTTTTTATATTTTTACCACCCTAATATATACATAATAGAAGTGGAAAGTACTAATACGAAGACTATTAGAGTGTAGGCTTCATGTCAACTTACACAACAAGCACCATAAAAGTAAAAATCACTATGTGACTAAGCATTCAATTACTAATCTAAGCTATGATGGACCGGGTTTAAAAAACCCATGGGTTTACGGGTTTGGGAACTTATATCCCAAACTCATGCCCATAAACCCGCTGGGTCTAGCTTTTTACCCATTAACAAACCCATGGGTACAAAAGTTAACCCATATCCTTACCATAATAGAGTAAAAACCCGTCGGGTTTCGGGTTGCGGGTACCGATTGCCATATTGACCAGAGGGCTAGCTAAGGCCACCAACCAGGCTACCAGAGCTCAGATCCAGTTGCCAGCAGGCAGCCCAACTGCTGCCCTAGGCCTCCTAGATACAACGCCGTCGAGGAAGGGAGGGGGTGCCGGTTGGCTGGGCTAGGCTTGCAAGCAGCAGATCCGGTCTAAAGGGCACCGAATCCGGCCAGCCGCTGCTGCTCTTCGCCGGAGAAGATGGGGAGGGCATGGAGGAGGAGGCGGAGGAGTGACTGGGAGGGGAGGGGGGGGGGGGGGGCTACTACGGACGGCACCGCCGCTGGCTGCTGCCGCCGCACGTCGGAGGGCGGCCGGAGGGGAGGCGTGGAGAGGGAAGCTGGTGTGCCGACGGCGAGGTCGCCCCTGGCTTGGTTGGCGAAGCCCGCGATACGCAGCCTGACTGTGGTTCCGATCGACTTAATTATACAGTAGAGATGTACAGTATATACCATGTGTAGTGGTGTTTTGTGTGTGCGTGTGTGCTTCCCTGCAATTCAATCCTGTACCTGATTGGATAATGGTGTTCATGTCTTCGTCTCTATCAATCAAGTACTTATAGTACACGGTCCTTGATATGATGAGCAAGCTAGGAAGTTGTGTTTATTATTCTTATAGTTAGCTACGAACAGGTTTCAGATCAATTTTATCTTTCAACTATTAAATTCGAATGAAAGTTCATTGAAGCTTTATTTGACTATATCAAGTCTACCAATATATATTTGTCATAGCTAGATTCTAGAAAATTCATGGGGATTATTTATTTTGATGTTGTTGGCCAAATTGTCTCAAATAATATGAGCACAATTATGTATGGGAACGTATCTAGTGCAAACTAACTTTACGTGAAAACCCGTGCAAATCATGGTAAAAAAGTTGTCTAAATTCACTAAAAAATCACACATGTAGTAGATGATATGATGATACACAACCTTATAAAATATCTTGTCTAAACTCGATTTCGTTTGTGAGATATAAAATCACAAATTTTTACTAAATCATCTGGACAGCTTTCTGGCTTGAAATTTATTATTTTTATATCTCACAAATGAAGTCGAGTTTCGACAAGATATTTTACAAAGTTGTGTATCATCATATCATCTACATGTGTGAATTTTTTGGTGAATTTAGATGATTTTTTTTTTACTGTGGTTTGCACAGGTTTTCACGAAAAAAGTTTGCACTTTTTTGCACGGGTATATATTTTTGGAATCAATTTTTTGGAATTGTTTTTTTGTTCTGTTCTACACTGATAAAATGCGTTTTGCCTTTTCTTTTCCCCAGGCCCGGCCCCAGCTCCAGCCGGCATCATCGTCGGCAAGCCGCACAGTTGGACCATCCCAGGGCGGTATATATTTTTTGGAATCAATTTTTTGGAATTGTTTTTTTTTAAATTCTGTTCTTCACTGATAGAATGCGTTTTTTTAAGCCTGTTCTTTTCCCCAGGCCCGGCCCCAGCTCCAGCCGGCATCATCGTCGGCAAGCCGCACAGTTGGACCAGTCTGCCAGGGCGCTGAATTTTCTCGTATCCAACCAAATTAACTTACGATATTATCGCATATCTCTGCGCCGCCGCCGCTCCACGTACCCCGCCGACAGAGGCCGCTGGAGGTAGGCAGGCTTGCGCGATCCTCCTGCTCCTCCTGTCCTTTGAATTTGTGATTCATCTGAGTTTCCACCAAAAAATTGGTCTTTTCCCCCATTTTGACTTCGAATCGAGATGCATGCAGTGCAGGGGGCCAGGGGGCATCCTTGCAGCGAGGAGATCGAGACGAAGATGATGAACCACGTGCTGCGGCGGCGTTTCGTGAACATCATATCGGAGAACTGCAAGAGCGCGACGTGCTCGCTGCACCGGCTGGACGTGTCGGAGCATCTCTTCTACCCGTCGACGGCGGCGGCGGCGGAAGCAGAAGCGGCAGCGATATCGACCTTGGAGACTTGGAGTCGCTGCCTGAGCCGACCTTGAGCTTCCAACCGGAGCCACGACTATTTAGGATGGACCAGCTTTTCGCGCTGGTGAATCCGCAGCGAGAGCAGGATCCTCTGGAGCAGCCTGGACCGGAGGGCGTCACCTTCGTCTACGATGCCGACTCGCACTGCTGCCACGCGATGCCCAAGCATGGCTTACAAGGGATGCATGCCCGTCACCATCTCCGTCCCCCCCGCCCTGACGCCGGCGCCGGCACCGACGCCAACACCACCCCAGAAGAAGAGGACCTCTATGTCCTGAGCTCCAACAGCTCCTACCCCAGCTTCCAAGTTCTCACATTCAGCCGCGGCACCTACAAATCGCCATGGCGACGCTGGTTTAAAGAGAAGCCATGGCAGTGGGAGCCGCTCCCACCCCGCCGTTGCCCCCGGACTTTGGCATCAGCTCCCACACGGTGGCTCGACGATGGCGTCACCATCTGCGTGACGGCGACCAGCGACGTCGATCGTGGACAACGACGGCAATTATGAAGAATCCTCCCTCACCTATCTCTTCGACACGGTGAAACGCGAATGGCGGCGAGCCACCGGCGGCCGCCACTGGGATCTGCCCTTCTCGGGCGGCGCCGAGTACGCTCCCGACCTTAATTAAGCTCTGGCTGGGCCTCTGCCGCGACGAGCACCAACTGTGTGCGTATGCAGTGGCGGAGCTAGAGAATTACCGAGGGGGGTGCGGCCTTATAGTCAAATGACAAAGCGATAATGTAACTTAATAGCAACATAGCCATTATTTTAGCGTAAATAATTTAAAACAAGCAATATTGATGTACATGAACACTGAAGCAGCAGCAATAGTGAATTTGGGCTTACCATTTATCAAAATAGAGTAAGAGAATCCCACAATTATAATAACAAAAGATTGTCGGCATTCGCAAAATGCAATCCTCAACCATGAAATCCTCACATTCCTAAAAAAGAGAAATAAACCATTGTAAGCAAACAGTTTATATAACGTCTCATTGAAAAAAAAAAGAAAAGATATGTATTACCTCTTATTGATCAAATCTACGTCCTTTTCCTTCCATGTTTGTTGGTATAAATTAATCGCACCCTAATAATAATTATAATCGATTATCCGCAAGCGCCATGGATATATATCGATATAGCACTTCACCAAGATCAACCCGTTTTTATATCGAACCCAAAGGAACAGTAGGTGAAATATGATCTAGCCTAATACTTCTTAATCTACGGGCACAAACAACTTAGAAAACTATCGAGAACGAGGAAATAGCTAATGCACTCTAGTTCTAACCACCGGTAAACTTTGTATAATATCGCCTTATCGGGCAAGTGATCCGAATAGGAGAAGAAACAGTAGTAATCTACCTACCGCACACCTATCGGTCACCGTCTGCCTATCAACGGAAGTGGACTACGTAGGATTCAACGTAGCTATAGAGTCACCTACGCGAGCTACCACTATCCGGCTAATCGGGGACATTCACAAGTAATCATAACCCGCACACCACGCCTGCGCTACGACAACTACTCCGACCTAGGAGCTACCCAAATCAAAGTACTCAATGTAATATGAGTTGCAAACTAAAGAACGAATATAAACGCCGCTTACTTGAATCGTAATATTAAATACAAAAGTACCTCGAACGCGCCCGGGCGAGGGAGCCGAATCCAGACGAATACACTCCGGCGGGCGCCCGACAGGCCGGGGCTCCTCCGAATCTCTACTCTCCTCTCTATCTCTCTAATCTCTATCTTGATTGCTAGCCTAAATCTAGTGGATCTCTATCTAAAGCTCAAATCTTCATCTCTTGATCCGGCCTCCTCCGGGGGGGGTATGGCCCTCCTTTTATAGCCCTAAGGGGATTAACACGCGCCGTCCGATCAAACCGACTTAACAAGCGGCCGGGATGAAAACCCTAGACGGCAGGAGAAGGTTCCGTAAGGGGGCAGCTGGCGGCCACCCTAGGGCGCCGGGCGGCCCCATGGTGGGGCCGGCCGCCCACCCACCAGGAAGCAACAAGGGCCCCACTTCTTGGGTGTCTTCGGAGTCTTCCCGAGTCCTCCTAAGTGATATCCTTTTGTCGCGGTTATGTTTCGTGGTAAATAAGCACTCAAATCCCTCTTTTTAGTCTTTTTTCGAATAATTCCCCGAAAAATGCACAAATCACCAAAACTCGTGGAAATTGTTAATGATAACCCTATTCTTGTTATAATTCTGTTCCTCAGGTAATGGTAATTGCTAATAAATTTTGGATCATAACAAGTGTCAACAATTACCCCCACACTTAGGCTTTTGCTCGTCCCGAGGAAAAGGTTGGTTTTAGTAATGGATACCATCAATACGTAACTTGGGACCTAAATTATATAGCACTAGTCTAGTAATCATGTATTGTGAGATTCAAAAGTGTCTATCATGAATTCTTAAGTAATTGCTGAGTAAGATAGCTTAAGATTGATTACACCTTTCTGTAATTATGTTTCTTTGGAGTAGAGGTTATTTTGTAAAAACGTGGCTGCATCTCTCTTTGTAGTGGCACCAATAGTGTGTATAATGTGGGAGAGAAATATCATATTCCTAGATCAGAAAAGACATCTCACTTCTAGGCATATTATGTCGGAGGTACCATAAGCTTTTTTTTTTTTTTATTTATTTAGCACATGCTTATATTTCTTATTTTGATCGAGGTTTCGGACACTTGTCCCTTTTTATTTCCTCGTGATCCATCTCGCTGAGGTTTCGGACACTTGTCCCTTTTTATTTCCTCAGATTTCTTTTGATTTGCTCATGCCTCCGTCATAATACTGCTCTAGATAGTGAATTATTTTAACATGTGACACTGGGAATATGATAAAACTCTCAACCATGATTAGACTTATTGTATGCCATAAAAAGAGGAGTGAAGCTAAAAAAGTTTAAAGTTTTCATAAAAAAAATCTCCAAAGATAAATTATCAGAAAACGAGTGATCATTATCTTAACTACCTTATTTTCCACAATAACTTAATCAATCATGAAGTGCTTTTGAATTTCATAAAAAACACAACTCTAGAGCGATATATAATTTAAATTTCTCAAGTGATGGGTTGAATGGGTTTATTATTTCTTAAAGCATTTTAATATAGAGATTCATGGTTCGGATCGTAATGCGTAATAATACATGTATTTAAGTCGTAATTAAGTTGAACCCGAGCGTGATCGAAACGAGGAGACGAGGAGAGCCGGGGGCCCGCCCGGCCCCACCAAGGCGCCGGCCGGCCCCACCTCGGGGGTCTGCGGGTCCCGCTTTGCGTCGCGGTGTTGATTCGATGATGGTTCGGATTACGCTATTCTTCCTCGATCGTATTTTTGCTTCGTGATTGATTGTGCTTCCCCACACTTGTTTTTCTCAGTAAATTCTCTGCACAATATGTGGAGACAAAATATTCCAAAAATAGAGAGTAGAGTAGATAACACACATTAATAAAATAAGGCACTTTATTCATTCATAGTGGTGGTAAAAATAATTCAACAGACGCTTTAATGACCGAGCTAACGACAGCCCTAGCTCTTTAGGCTTTGACCTAAACCGACTCAACTTGACCGACTCATTAATCTAGCGGAAGTGTGCCTTATTGGATAACTAGGCGCTTAATGCTGCCCTTCATTGTTGAGGCCCTGAATTTCGCCCCGAGAGCCGCAACCTCGCCTTCAAGCTTTTCTTTTTTTCAAGCGCTTAAGATTGCGGAGTAACTTAGCATGAATCCCAACCTTCTCTTCTAACTCATTTATGAGCTTGTCCCTCAAATTATTGGACGTTTCCATCTCTTTGACAAGGTTGGAGAGGCCTTCAAATTTCTCGTTAAGAATGCGTAAGGTTGGTGCTTTGGGAACCTTCTCCAATGCTAATGCCGATGTTTGCTCTCTTCCTCTTAGGTTTAGGCTTGGGTTTAGGTGCAATAGGCTCAACATAGCATACTTCATCGATTTGCACGAACTCCCCGAATGTAAGGGCGAGAGGCATTGGTGTACTTAGTGCATATCAAGTTACCCTTCTTGTCGGGCCTCGACCGATACGAAGTCGCTCATTAGCTCTGGGTGCAAGAAGCTTGGTACCACGAGGGATGGCACCGCTTCCCTTTAGCGCCTCCTTCAAGCATCACCTTAAGGGAGGTGGAGGAAGAGCATCCGGATCTTGCACGTAGTAGACTTGCTCATGACGCCGAGGTGTTGCAGCCTTGCTTCGTGGCACAACGGCGAGGGGCTTCGGTCAGTGCGAGGACGAGGGCCTTCGAGTCATCGCCGGGGATGCCGTTGAAGTCCGTGGCCGTAGAAGACGACGCCTTGTTCGCCATTGCTAATAGATCTAAACCGGAGAGCTCCTTTTTGAGGAAGGAGAGGTGGCTGGTTATGGAATAAAGTTGAGGAGGTCTAGGTACGTATTTATATGGGTTTTTAGGAGACAGGATGAGGATAAAACCTAGGTTCTACGTGATCCGCATGCGAAAGTATATCCGATCATGCGTCAAACATACGCGAATATACGTAGGAAGAGGGTAGAAGGTCGAGGGACGAAAGACGGACGAGGGGGACACCAGGGCGCCGCCCGCCCCACTAGGGCGCGGCCGGCCCCACCTGGGCCCACTTCGGGTGCCCTTCTGCGGGTGCCTCGGAATCCTCCTATGATTCTCATTAGATATATATTCGGATAAAATTTCGTACCGGACTAAAATAGACCTTAATAAGTTGGTAATTGGATGAAATCAATTTCATCCACTACTCCTGAATCATATGGTTCCAAATAAAGTTTAAGTCGGTGCCCATTTACCTTGAATAACGCACCTTCGCTTTGATTGTAGAGTTATTGCTCTATGCGGTGACGCATTCACGACTTGTAAAGGGTCCTTCCTATTTACTTCTTAGCTTCCCAAGCCCGAATAATTTGAACCTGGAATTAAAAAGTAATACCTTATCTCCGGGTGAAAACTCCTTTTTCTTGATCCTCTTATCATGCCATTTCTTCGCTTCGTTCTTTGTAGATTTTCGAATTATGATAAGCCTTTTCTCTCCATTCTTCTAATTCGATAATTGCATTTTTCTTTTTCTCTCCAAAGCCAGCGT
Source organism: Chrysopogon serrulatus (assembly GCA_015844335.1). NCBI lineage: Eukaryota > Viridiplantae > Streptophyta > Magnoliopsida > Poales > Poaceae > Chrysopogon > Chrysopogon serrulatus. The sequence continues at coordinate 1,657 of JADLZL010000875.1, read as the reverse complement.
CCAAATCCATATTCCATCTTTTTATAGCCCAAAGTGAGCTTTATGTTCTAATTCAACCGGGTAAATGGCAGGTCTTGCCATACACCAATTGATATGGTGACATACCCAAAGGTGTTTTGTAAGTCGTCCGGTATGCCCATAGTGCATCCGTAACCGATCCTTCCATAAAGTTCCCATCTCATCTACTGCTTTTCGGAGAATATTCTTGATTTGCTTATTGGACGTTTCTCGCCTGACCACTTGTCTGAGGATGGTATGGAGTAGCGACATTGTGTCGTATTCCATGGGCTTGTAGGTATAAGTGAAACTTCTTATCGCTGAAATGCGTTCCTCCATCACTTATAACCATTCTAGGTGTTCCAAACCTTGGGAATATGATTTCTTCGAACATCTTCTTTGAATGTTTGGAGTTAGCATTTTTACATGGCATAGCTTCTACCCACTTGGATACATAGTCAATCGCCACCAAAATATACTCATAATTCTTTTGACTTCACAAAGGGTCCCATGTAATCAATTCCCCGCACATCAAAGAGCTCAATCTGAAGGTTGTTGGTGAGTGGCATGGCATCTCTTGTATTGATGTTTCCGTGCCTCCGACATGCTCCACATCTTCGATGAAATCTTTGGTGTCTTCATACATAGTTGGCCAAAAGAAACCACTCGCTAGATTTTTGCATGAGTGCGAATGCCCCATAATGACCTCCATATGGTGATGAGTGACATTTCTGAATGATCTCGCAAGCCTTCTTCTACTTGGTACACACCTTCGAGTAATCCATCAAAGACATACCCGAAAGAGGTAAGGTGGATCCCACATGTGGAGACGACTTTCATAAATGAGTCTCTTCTTATTTTCTCCGTGGTACATAACCCGCAACCATAAAATTGACAATATTCGCGTACCAAGGGTCTGTCTTGGTTACTTTAAACAGCATGTCATCTCTTAATGAATCATTTATAGGTAATTCCTGTGGTTCTTTAAAATACATTCTAGACAAATGATCGAAGAAATGTGATTTTCTATTCCTTTTCTATCTTTAATCTCTAAATCAAATTCTTGTAGTAATAGAATCCATCTTATTAGTCGGGGTTTAGCATCTTTCTTAGTGAGCAAATATTTAAGAGCAAAGATGATCAGAATAAACAATTATTTTAGCTCCAACTAAGTAAGATCTAAATTTATCAATAGCAAAGACAACATACCCAAAAGTTCTTTTTTTTAAGTGGTTGCATAATTTAATTGTGCTTCTGACATTGTCTTGCTAGCATAAGCAATTGCATGATGCGTCTTATCTTTTGTTTGTCCTAGGACTGCCCCTACAAAGATAATCACTAGCATCACACATAATTTCAAAAGGTAAAGACCAATCGTGGGGTTGGATGATTGGTGCCGATGTAAGTGCTTTCTTAAGAACAAAAATGATTCCAAGCATTCTTCATCAAAGTCAAAAGGTACATCCTTAGCTAACAATCTTGTCATTGGTCTAGCAATTTGTGAAAAGTTCTTTATAAATCTACGATAAAAACCACAATGACCAAGAAAACTTCGACTCCTTTTGCATTAACGGGGGAGGTAGTTGTTCAATTACTTCAATCTTAGCCTTATCTACCTCTATACCTCTTTCTCGACACTAAATGTCCCAACACTATTCCT
>JADLZL010000874.1:0-11476 GCA_015844335.1 Chrysopogon serrulatus | reverse complement strand
GATGAGATCGAGGGGTGGTGAGGTCTTGTGAGATCAAGAGCAAGAAAAGTAACGAGACACGGGTTTAGGCAGGGTTCGGGCCATCAAGGTGACGTAAAACCCTAGTCACGTATTTAGTTTGTGGATTATGATGGGAAATGTCTGTTTTTGGAGGGGGGCCCTGCCCCATGCCTTATATAAGCCGAGGCGGGGTTACAAGATCAATCTAATCTCGCCTTCCTTGATCGGCGTATCAATTAGCCCGACGAGGAAAATTATGTACAAAGGTAACTAATCACTGATGACCGGACGGATCATCCACATCTTAGAGCCGTGCGCCATACTCGGGGGTCTTGAGGCGGCGCTGTATGTGCTTCTCGGGTTTGGGCCTCACGGCCGCTCGGCCCAAGCCCACAGTGAGGATACCGGGGAGCAATCCCCGCAGCTAGTCCCCGAGCAGCTTGCGTGTCTCGACCCAAGTTTGGGGACCTTTTCGGCGTCTTCCTCAAAGCGGTGATTTCTCGATCGGTGTCAGGCGGGGCGAGAGTCGATCGGCGGATCAGACAAGTCGGGCGGTGGGCGGCGCCAAGCGAGCCGGCCCGGTGCGATCTTTGGAAAGGAGCAAAACCACAACTTTGGACACGTGGGCGGTCGGCGAGGCGGAGAGGGAGCCCGGGGAGGTTCCTTGTTAGGGGAGACGCAAGGTGCTCGAAAAAAAAAAATATCAGAGGCGCACGGATCACCGGTGTACCACGTCAAGTCACCAGAAGGTGGCGTGTGTACCAAATAGTCCCCAGAGGCGGTAGTAGGTGAAGTATGATGCGGTGCCGGGATCAAACTTGTCGAAAATCATTCTTCCAATCTTATGCGATGCAGTCCCAAGGGCGCATCTTATTCTTCTGGCGTCACGTTTTATTTCGCCCGGCGGGTATAGGGCACTGCGACCAGGCTACTTGAAACTTCTGCAGGCCAGCCCTTTGGGCCTACCGTTCTCAACACACTCACGGAAGCGTCGGCGACCCAACACCCGGCCGGATGGAATCGGCGGGTGGCCACTTGGCGGTTTTCCACGGGGGAGGCGAAGCGGCGGAGTGCAGCTCCCAACACCTTATGGCAGTGGCGGCTATTGGGGACGAGTAGGGGCCACTGGCTGCACTTTCCCACCTTCCCTCACGGCCTCGCTCGACCCGCCGCCTTCTTGCCTTCAAGCTGCAGAAGCCGATTTCTCTCTCCCACATCGCGGTAGCGCATTGATAGGAAAACCTAGATCACAAAAATGGCGGCGGCAAGGAGGCTGATTGCGGTTCAGCGAGCGGCAGGCGGAGATCCGGGCGGAGCTTGAATCTGACTGGTGGGCGCAATCGACCTGCAGGCGGTCCTCACTTGAGGCTCGTCCAGGGAGGGAGTGCTTCCGGATGAGGCGCCTGTTTGGCGCCCCACTGCGGGTGAGTCTTTCCCACCCCGTGAACAACAAACGAGCTTGTGGTGTTCGCGGATTACTTCCGTCGAGGGGATTCGGGCTGCCAGCATCCCTTCCTTAAGCAAGCTTCTTGGGCATTACAAAATTCGCCTTATTCATCTTCATCCTAACTCCATCCTTCATCTATCCGTCTTCATTCATTTAGGGCGTTTCTTGGCATTCCTCCCATTTCAATCTTTTCCATATCTCTTACGCTTGAGGGCTTTCCTTTGAGGGCCGGCTACTTTAAAGGTAGTCGGTGGCCTCTATACGTAATGCTGGCGTGACGGAATGAAGAACCAATATCTTGGACTGCCGCTCAACTCCTCAATTAAGGGGTGGAACACGCGGTGGTTCGTCACCGACAACCAGAGCCGCCGGCTCTCGAGCGAGGTGAGCAGTGGTGGTGTGCCTTAACAGACAAGCTGGGACCAGCGGCCGTCGTCCGCCCAGAGATGGTGCGGTGGAGGAGGCTGCTCGGCATCATTCGCACCATGAACTGGCAGGGGGGTGGCGGTGGCGATTAGTTTTGTGCTACGGCAGCGTTCAGCCGTGCAAGAAAGCGGGAACATCCGGGAATGCAGTACTCCGGAGGCGGCGATCCGGCGGGGAGACTTGGGCGATCACGCGGGAGGTGTTGTTTCGGCGACTCACGCCGTTTTTGTCGGCGGCACTCGATTGAAGGATTACGGGATGCGAGAGGCCATATAGCCTAGGCAACCCCCGCCGTGATGAGTTCCCTTGTTTTCATAATGTTATGTGTGTGTGTCGGTTTAGCCATTGCTCATGTCGATCTGTTATCTGAGGGACCGCGCTGTGTATGTCGGATGTTCCCAGGCGACACATGGCCGGCCGGTGTAGACCGGCCGGCGGTCGATGGAGGAAGATCCGCAAGATTGCGGAGGACATGCTGGCGGAGGAGGCCGAGAAGTGGGGGAAAAGGTCCCCCAAGCGTCAAGCGAAAGGTCCGACGGCGAAGGGTGGCCTTGGCCGCCCTGCGCGAAAAAAGGCGTAAAAGAGTCGGTGCCTCTGCCCGTCTATTCGGATAGGCAGAGCGAGGGAGGCGGAGAAGCGGGCCATCGTCCTCTTGGGCGGCAGCGAGAGGACACGAGAGCAGCTGGATCAACGTGTCCGGCGCCAAAGATGCGTCAAACGGCGGCTTTGGTCAAGGGGACCAGGTGTTTGAAAAATACCCGGCGGAGGCCGCCCCAAAGGTGTCCAGCGTGACGAGGGTCCCGACCCAGCCCGGCCAGTAGTTGAGGCCCCAGAAGCGATTCGCGCTCGGCTGCCTTGATCAATCTGTGAGTAACCTTGGTGCACAACTGCGTTTCTTTTTCGTTCTGGTGATGTCGAGGTTTAACTGAGGCTGTTTTTGCAGCGTCCGTGTGAAGGACCCAGTGGGGAGGCGGCAATTACGCCGGTGGTAGCATACATCCTGCTTGATGCGAGGGTGAGCCGGCCAGGCCGGTGGGGCGGGGAGGGCGCGGTCCCATTACATTCGAGTCGCGAGTCTGCTTTGCTCTGCTCGCGGCCGGCCAGGTGGGGGAGGGGCGTTGGCCCTCTCCCTTGCCCAGCTGAATCACATCGTCCGGGTTGGCAAGGGTGGCGCCCGCAGGCGGAAGCTGAGGCTTGGTCGAGCTAGAGCCGAGGAAGGGAGGTCGTGCGGGAGAGTGCCGCTTCAGCGGGAGGAGCCCCGCGCGGCTCTCCCGCACCTTCTACATCGACCCTCGAGGCGAGCGAGGTGGAGGTGGTGGATAGCGAGATCGCCCGTCGGCCAGTACGAGGCACGGCGTCGGATCTGGAGGCTGCTCGGCGTCGTGCCTTGGTAAGCCACCATATCGTTTGTATGCCCGGTGTTGCGGAGCTCATACTTTGCTTTTGATGCATGAGGCTGGCCCGTGCAGCGAGGCAGGCGGCGTCTGTTTGGAAGCGTCGGCTGCCTACAGGCGAAGAGCGACAGCGGCTCCATCGTGAAAAAAACGAGCACAGAGTCGATGCGGCACAGCCGGCGCAACTCAAGCCGTCTGTGAAAACGACAGCCCAGCTACGCCCGGCAGTTAGAAGGCTGGAAGCCTTGTAGCCTTTCGGCGCTCGTAGAAGCGGCAGCGCAAAAGCAACAGCCTTGGCGCAATCAGCGAAGCAGCGTTGCGAACTTGCAGTGACGGTATGTCCTCCCCCTTTCTATTCTTTGCGGCGTCATTAAATTTCTGTCTTTGACTTGCGTTCGGCCCGCCTTTCACGGAGGCAGCTGAGTCTCAACGGCTTGTCGGCAGTGGCGGTAAACGACCACCGCTAAGCCGGCTGGCGAGGCTGCCCTTCGATGCGAAGGATTGCGGCGTAAGTGCTCTTTGCCTTCTTGTATTTGTTCATTTAATGACATTAAATCGGAGTCATGACTTTTTATTTAGCGGTCGTGCGGAGAACGGCGGCCTGAACGGACTTGAAAAGCGTCTTGCAGGCTGGCAGAGGCGGATGGGCGATGGAATCCATGTGACCCGTTCTTTGAATCTCGTGACCGGATGGGGGATGCGATCGGGGCGTGCTGGGAGGCGCTACCGCCGATCTCGGTTCACAGTGCGATGCCGGTCCGTCTTTGGGGACGGGTCTTTGTTCATGGGCGGCATGCTTATTTCTTCTTTGAGCCTGTGGCCCGCGTCGCGCACTATCCCGGGTGGAGCTTTCCACGGTCGAGGCGGGTTTGCCGCGGACCACGTCGGTCGGCGACAAGGGAGAAGGCGAGCACCGAGTCTTGATGCGGCCGTCGAGGTAGAGGATGCGGACTTTGTTCGGGCGATCCTGATGTAGATGCGCCCTGAAAGGGGCTTTTAGGATTAGCATGTGTATTGCGCTGGAGGCGCTATATATGAATAGCGTTATTGTCATATTTTGTTATGTATGTAGTTTAGTTTGCCTGTCTTGCCTGCTGCGTGTGACTTTGTCGTCTCACATAGGGCCAGCCCGGGTTGCCGGTGTCTCATAGCGTAAGGATGTAGACCTTGTCATCTTGGCGTAGAGGTCAGCGGGTGTCCCAGGGAGCCCGTGCTGCCGGCCGTACCATAAGGGAGCTAAGGCTATTGCTGCGATGTAGGTTTAGGCCGGGGGGCGGGGTTGCTCAATCCGATTCGATTTAAAGTGCGTCTTGGCGGTCTTATTGGCCTGCAGTGCGTGGGTAGCACGGCCCGAGAGTGTCATGGATGCATAAAGAAAAAAAAAAGGAGAAACAACAAGAAACACATCATATCATATATGTATTTGGATTACAAAGGAAGCGAGTACATATCTTTTTTATTCATCTTGGCTACTAGGCGTAAAAGCGTATCGGATGCTCAGCGTGCCGGGGAGTTTGGGATATCCCGTCGTCGACTCCACCCGACTGTAGGACCACGTCGGGTTACCTCTTTGGCGATGAAAGGTCCATCCGGGGGGAGGAAAGTTTGTGCATGCCCGGCGGGCTCGTGCGGCGGCAGGGACAAGGTCGCCGACCCGTGAAGGCGTTCCGGGCGTTGCGGTCATAGTAGCGGCGGGCCGCTCTCCCGTGCCAGGCCGGCCGGGGCCTTGCGGCTAGGCGTTCTTCCTCTGCCAGGTCGACATCGTCGGCACGTGCTTGATCGGAGATTTCTTGAGATAATTTTGAACTCTTGGTGAGTGGAAGGCGGCGTCCTCGAGGTAGGGCGGCTTCGATCCATACACCATGTAGTAGAAACCCCACATTACTCCGGCGGTTTTGCGTCTTGATCCCAGGGCTATTTGGTGGAAGCTCCTTTAGCCACCTTCACAGGTGCTTATCGTCTTTTACGGTACAAGCGTTTTTGAGTGCGTCGGGATCATTCCGTTAGCGCGTTCGGCTGGCGTTAGCAGGAGTGCGCCAACGGAGGCGTGTTGACCCAAGATGGACCGCTCCTCGCAAAACTCCAGTCGTTACAGTGAAGTTTGACCCCAGTCGGTGATGATCTTTGTTCGGGATCTTGCAGAAGCGGTGGGCGATTTCCTCGAAGAACTTCGGCCTTCTTGCTTGTGGGCTGACGAGTGGTTTGTACTCGATCCACTTGGAGGAATTTGGATGGCCACCGGCACATACGGGAAATTACAGCGCGGCCCTGAAGGGCCGTGCGAGTCGAGTCCCGGACCGCGAAGGGATGGGATGGTATCGTCATTAGGGCGTGAGCAGCGGATCGGGCGCTTGGCAAAAAAACTGACAGCCCTCGCAATGCCGTACCAAGTGTTCTGCGTCCGCGACATCCCGGCCCGGTAAAAACTTGCCCGGAAAGCTACGCCGACCCGGGTTCGGGGCGCGGTGGCTTCCTTGATACCCCGCGTATATCTTTCAATATTCTTACACCCTCGGTGCTAACACGCCTTCGTAGAGCGTTGGCGTTGGCGTTTACATGTCGGTCGCGTCCGCCCGAAACGTAGTGCTTGCTCCGCCCGTACCAGGCGCTCGTCTCGGTTTTATCAGCGGCGCCGGTTTGGTATCGGATGAAAGGGGCGCCAATCCTCCTGCCGGCCAGATAAACCTTGTGTCTTCGGCGGGAAGTGACTTTGGAAGCTCCTCCGTCTTGCCCGATCGATGGTGTCGGGGAGGTCGTGTGCGAATACACCGTGGAATGGTTGCCCGTGTGGAGCCTAGTTTGGAGAGCTTGTCGGCCACGAGTTTTTTTCTTCGCGGACGATATGGGTGGAACTCAATGCCGTAAAACTTGTTCTCGAGTTTTTCGGTTTCGGTGCGATGAGCGTCCATTTTCTCAGCATGCGGGACCAATCTTTATTTGCACGGTTGGCGACCGGGCGGAGTCACCGAAGACTTCAGGCGCTTGATTCCCAGGGGCTATGGCAACTTTGATGCCATGTATGGCGGCCTCGTACTCGGCGGCGTTATTAGATGCCTTGAAATGTATTCTCAAGACATATCGGAGTTCTTCGCCCCGCTCGGAGATACAAGCATGACCCACTGCTCCGACACCGCTAGCATTGGCCAGCCCGTCAAAGTACATCTTCCGATCTTTGGGGGGTGCTCGGGCGGAACCGGTTCAGCATGTCCGTCCATTCGGCGATAAAGTCGGCGAGCACTTGGGATTTTATCGTTTGGCGACTCGCGTACTCGACGGTGTATGCGCCCGGTTCGACCCGCCCATTTAGCAATTCTGCCATCGACCTCTTTTGTTCTTTATGATGTCGCCCCGATCGAGATCTTTGGACACTACCGTCACGATGTGGGGAATGAAGTAGTGATTCACCTTGCTTGCGGCGTTAGGAGGACGGCGTAAATGAGCTTACGTATTTGCGGGTAGCGAGTTTTTGACTTCGTTCGAGGACCTCGATGTAGTACACCGATCGCTTGTACCTTGAGCAGCGTGTCCGGGCTCGTCGCGTTAGAGCGACTACCGCCGTAGAGACTACTGATTAAATCGCCGCGATGTAGAGGGAGGAGGTCCTCGTCGGGTAGCGGTGCGTTAAGGCGGGGGCGTCGTCGAGAAAAACCTTTAGCTCTTTGAATGCCTCGTGCCCTGGAAGGGTCCATACAATTTATCGGACCTCGGAGTAGTCGGAAGAAAACGGGCTTTTTCTCTCCAGAGCTTGGAGATGTATCTACTTAAAGGCGCTAAACAACCGGCGAGCTTGTACTTCCTTGATGTTGGTCGGCCCAGTGACATCTTTGTTATGGCGATACCTTCTCGGGATTTGGTTCAATTCATGACTGGCGGCGGTGTTCGAGGAGGATTCCCAGATGAAACCCCAAAGATGCACTTGTTTGGGTTGAGTTTCCATCGATACACTCGCGAGTTCTTGAATGTTTGATCGAGGTCGGTGAGTAAGCTATCGGCGGTCTTGGATTTGACCACGGCGTCGTCGGCGTATGCCTCAACGTTAATGCCTATTTGATCTTTTAGGCATGCTTGGTTGTTATTTGATGCGTTGCCCGGCATTTTGAGGCCAAAGGACATCGTCGTGTAGCGATGGCGCCGAATGGATTATGAAGGCTGTTTTTTGATCGACTCCTTTAGGAGGCGTCTGGTGATACCGGTACTTGATCAAGAAAAGAGAGGAGTTCGCGGCCGGCGGTAGAGTCTACGACCTCGTCGATGCGAGGGAGAAAAGCGGTCTTTAGAGGCGGTGTTTGTTAAGATCCCGGTGTAATCAACCGCCACTCTTTATTGCTTTTGCGGACGGGAGGACCGGGTTTGCCGCCACTCGGCGTGATACACTTCTTTGATAAAACCTTGGCGGCTAGGAGCCGGTTAATTTCTACCTAATAGCCTCTTTCTTGTCCCGTGCGAATCGGCGACTTTTTTAACGGCTTGGCGGAGGATGAGACCTTATGTGCTCGGCATACTTCCTCGGTACTCCGGGGCATGTCCACCCAGGTTTCCATGCAGCGATCCACGTTGTCCGGAGGAAGGCGGCGGCGCGTCTTCCTGTTAGGGTCGAGGTTGGCGCCGATCCGAGTGACCTTGGAGGGTCACCCGTGCCTAGGTCGATGGTCTTGGTCTCCTTGTTCTTGATGGAGGAGCGGGGTTCATTGGCCAGGGATCTCTGGTCTTAAAGCGGCACTTCCTTGGAGTCGGCGAGGCACGCCTTCATCTTGGCGGTGAGGCCGGCGGTCGTTGATGGTGTAGTTTTCTGTTCGCGGGCGTGGGGCGCTCTTTAAGTCGGCGCGGAGGGTGAGCACGCCACCGGGGAGTGCATCTTCATCATGAGATAGGCGTAGTGGGGACCGCCATGAACTTATGCAAGGCGGGGCGTCCCGGTATAGGCGTGGTAAGCCCGATGTCGAAATCTGCGGCGTAGAACATCGGAGTTCTCCTTGCGGAAACGGCTTTGGAGTGCCAAATCTGCTTAGTTAGGGTCACACTGGCCGGCGGCTCACGATGCTTTGTCAGGGACAATGCCCCGAGCGGGGACTTCGTGGGCTGTAGAGCCTCTTTTGGGATGCCGAGCTCCAGGCGACTTTAGGAGCGAGGATGTTCGGGGGGAGCTTCCGCCCGTCGATAAGGGCCTGCGTCTGAAGTGGGCGTTGCCGATCCAGGGTCTAGTACGGGGGGAAACGCCCGAGGTATGGTATTTCGACCCTTTGGTCCTCCTGGCGAAGGTGATGGCTGGTGGGACCATGGCGAGGAAAGAATTTGGATCGGCGATGGTGTTCTCGGGGAGGCGCCATGACCCTCCCAGTGGTTAGCTTCTTGCTCCTCTTGTTCTCCATTGCGGGTGGTCCAAATGCGGTTGTGTGCAGCTCTTGGATGGTGTTTGAGTGCGAGGTGCCGTCGGGCCCTCGGGTCATCTTCCTTGTCACCCATGTTCTTGTCATCGTCGCGGCCAGCGTTGGGCGCTACTGTCTTCCTCCGGAAAACTTTGCCGAGCCCGTAGCATTGGCGCATGGTGTGCGTCCCATTCTTGTGGATCGGGCACGGCTGATCCAAGACTTTGTCGAACTTCGGCGTCGAGGCTGCGCTTGACTTCGCGACTTGGCGTTGTTAACGTCGTGCCGCCCACGGAAACGATAGGGCGGTTTAATTTGTCGTGGCGATGATCGACCTGCCCGGTCCCTACGGTCGGCGTTGCGGTCATTGGGTCGAGGGCTCTGCTGGCAGCGGGGAGGCATGGGCCTCTTCCACTGCGGCGAGTCTTTGTGGTGTCCCTCGGCCTCTTCTCCACGTGCGTAGAGGTCGGCCGGTCTTCATCAGCTCGCCGATTGTTTCGAAGGTTTTTTATGTGGAGCTTCTCGCGGTATGTAAGGCCTGGATGATGATTGTCGGTGTCATTGTGCGTTGGCGGCCTGGTGCGCGGCGTGGAGCTTGGCGAATGTATTGCGCGGAGTCTCGTTTGGGCGCTGCGCCAACCTTCGAGGTAAGTGGCGCGTGGCTTGGCGGTCGCCCGTGGCCATGTAGTTGTCCATGAAGAGCTTAGGGCTGTGCCCGGTTGTCGATGGAGTTCTCTTCCAATCCACGTGAACCGGTTGGCCCTTGCTCGGAGGCCGGCATGACAGCAAGTAGTTTGCCATGGTGTCTTAGTTCCCCCAGCGGCGGCTCTGGCGTACGTTTGGAGCCCTTGGTCGGGGTTAGCCCTCAGCCGTCGTAGGGCTCCCTTTGAGGGGAATGGCGGTTCGGGGATGGGACGCCCCCGGCCACCGATTTGGGACCCTCGATCCCGCTGCGGTCAAAGCCCGTGTTCGGCGTCGAAGGCGCCGGCATTCCATCTCGGCGTTGTAGCGTCCGGCTTCGCTGGCGTCGATGATGGCGCGGGCATCACGTCCGGCGTTGATGATCCTTCCGGGCATCGGCGGGCGGGCGGTTGATGGGCGGGTCTGGCGGATTATTGCGCCTCCGTTCTCTGCCGTGGTTGCGCCACCTCCCGTCATTGTGCGTCGGCGGGACCGTCGGGATCTTCCCCGTCGATGGGCGGCTTGACCCGGAGGTGGAGGATCGGACGGCATCTCCGTAGCTTGTTTACACCCAGCGGCCTTGATCAAAGCTTTAGCCCGGTTTGAGGGGTCGGGGCAAGTGCCTCGGTTCGTTAGGCTGGCGGCAGCGGGTTGGCGCTGGGGTTGGCCCTTCACGATTTGTTGATCGATGTAGACAAACTCGTCCGCCCGGGTTCTGTAGAGTGACATGCAGGCCGGCCGCATCTCGGAGGAGGCGGCGCTCTGGTCTTAAATAAAGCCACCACGGCGCTCGGCTTCGGGTCGGCGTTGTGGCGCCTCGCGGTCGGCCGATGTCCTTTGTCTCGTCCCATTGGTGGGTCCTCGTCGGTGAGGGCGGCTCGGAGCATGAAGATCTAAGCCGGGTATCTGGGAGGATGCGAGTTCATTTGGAGGGCTCGGTCCGCTTACGACAATCGATGTCTGCGGATCCGATGCAGGGGGGCGTCGGGTGGGCGGGCTATCCTCCCGGAGGATGGTGTCGCGATGACTCGTCGTCCTCCAGCAGTGGAGCACCATGTTGGCAATCGGTGATGGAGTGTCGGCCGGTGGTGGTCGGACGAGTTGCCGCCTGCAACTTCTGGTGAAGTATCCGCGGAGCTCGGTCGGGTGGCCACCACGGTTTCGGATCTGTTCCTCCGGGAAGTTCGGCGATGACGCGTCCTGCCGGCGGTTGGGGTCTTTGGAGGAAATCCCCAGAACCACTGGAGCCCCAGGACCCCAGCGGTCGTCCAAGCGGCAGTTAAGCGCCTAGGTCCGGGGTTTAGCGGGATGGCCATTGGCCTTGAATTTGCGGTGATCAGGTCGGCGTGGTGCCCGTGCCGTGCGCGCGGTTGCCATCCCGACCGACGGGTGGGTGCTCGCTGAAGTTGCCGGCGGCGCGTCTTCGGCGAGCTCGACGCCTCCGCGTGAACCTCCATTGACCCGGTGATCGGTGGGGTTCGATCAGGTCATCGGGTTGATAGGGTTCCTCTCGACGGACCCGTCGGCGTTGCCGCTTTGGGAAAAGATCGCCGTGGCCTCGCTTGGAGCGCCTGGCCTTCCGGTCGGCCCGGGGCCGTTGCATGCCCGGCTCCGCCATGGACGGGATCGGGGGATGGTCGTTCTCCCAGCCGTCGTGCTTTCGACGCACGGTCCACGTGATGGATCAGGCGGTGAGGTCATGCACGGCGGGGAGAAATGTGGAAGGCCACCATCTTGCTCAACGACGGATCTGGCGCATACACCCCCTACACAGCGCGCCCATTCGCCAGCGATATATCGGTCGGCTGACCTACCTGCATGGAGGTGCAGGGTAGTAGATGAGATCGAGGTGGTGAGTGTGAGATCAAGAGCAAGAAAGTAACACGGAGACGGGTTTAGGCAGTTCGGTAGTCAGGTGACATCAAAACCTAGTCACAATGTTACGGTTGTGGATTATGATGGGAAGTAATCCGTTTTGGAGGGGGCCTGCGGCACTTATATAGCAAGTTACAAGATCAATCATCTCGTTCCTTGATCGGCGTATCAGTGCCCGACCAGGAAAATCTTATGTACAAGGTAACTAATCACGATGACCGGACGGATCATCCCACGCATCTTGAGCCGTGCGCCATACTCAGTCTTGAGGCGGGCGCTCGGTATCG
>JADLZL010000873.1:0-80274 GCA_015844335.1 Chrysopogon serrulatus | reverse complement strand
GGTCAACAGCATTGCTGGGGATAGTCTCGGATTCACATTTATTAATTGTAGGATGCCAGTTCATTTAGTTAAATCAAAATAAGACAACCAGATGGATTATAAAATGATTGGTGGCACTCCTGCATAGAGCTCAACGTCGCTCAACACATATGTCTTATTAGAGAAAGGCCATTAGGCTTTGTATATTCCTTGATAATAGATTACAGACGGGATTACACTTATATAGGAGAGAGAGGGGATGGCCCAAGGGGCCAGCAGTGTGAAAGGGGCCAGCATGGCTGGCGCCTGCACAGGTAACTAGGAGATTACAGTCAAAGAGTAATTAATTCTAACACCCCCCACGTCGGTGGAGCGAACGTTCAGATTGGAGCGAAAATCCATGAACACAGAAGACGGAAGCCCTTTGGTGAAGACATCTGCGAACTGTGACGTGGTGGGAACGTGAAGCACACGAACAGCACCAATAGCAACGCGTTCTCGGACGAAATGAAGATCGATTTCCACGTGCTTGGTGCGCTGATGCTGAATGGGGTTGGAGGAGAGGTAGACGGCGCTGACATTGTCGCAGTAGACGAGGGAGGCAGTCTGTAGAGGGTGGTGCAGCTCCTGTAGAAGTTGCTGCAGCCAGGATGCTTCGGCAACGCCGTTGGCAACAGCCCGATACTCAGCCTCGGCGCTCGACCGAGAGACAGTGGGCTGCCGCTTGGAGGACCAGGAGATGAGACTGCCCCCGAGAAAGACAGCATAGCCAGAGGTGGAGCGTCGGGTGTCAGGGCAGCCGGCCCAATCCGCATCAGTGTACACAACAAGTTGTGTTGGAGCAGACCGAGGAATAATCAGACCGAAGCTGAGGGTGCCTTGAAGATACCGAAGGATCCGCTTGGCAGCCACGAGGTGAACTTCCCGGGGATCATGCATGTGAAGGCAGATTTGCTGGACAGCATACGCAATGTCAGGTCGAGTAAATGTCAGGTACTGGAGTGCACCTGCAAGGCTGCGGTAGGCAGTGGGATCAGCAACAGGAGGACCGGCATCTGCAGGGACTTTGGCACAGGTGTCAACAGGAGTGGAGCAAGGCTTGCAGTCGCTCATTCCATGTCGAGCAAGGATGTCCAGGATGTACTGACGCTGTGACAGAGTGAGGTGATCCTTGTGGCGCTGAACTGCCACACCGAGGAAATGCTGAAGAGGACCAAGGTCCTTCATGGCAAACTCGGTCTTGAGGGCTGCAATCAGCGATGCAAAGAGCTGCTCGGAGGAGGCGGTGAGCACTATGTCGTCGACATAGAGAAGCAAGTAGACTGTCTCGGTGCCGCGGTGAAGTATGAAGAGGGATGTATCTGACTTTGCTTCTCTGAAACCCAAAGAAACCAGGAAGGAGGCAAACCGGCTGTACCATGCCCGTGGAGCCTGTTTGAGTCCATAGAGGGATCTGTTGAGCTTGCATACATGACCAGGAAGTGCTGGATCAGCAAAACCAGTGGGTTGAGAGCAGTAGACTGTTTCTGACAAGGTCCCGTGGAGGAAGGCGTTCTTCACATCAAGTTGATGGATTGGCCAGTCCCGGGAGTGAGCCAAGGTGAGAACAGTCCGGACGGTAGCGTGGCTTGACGACGGGGCTGAATGTCTCGTCATAATCAACGCCGGGGCGTTAGGTGAAACCGCGCAGTACCCAGCGAGCCTTTGTATCTGTCCGGGGAACCATCTGCATGAAACTTATGCTTGAAGATCCATTTGCCACTCGACCACATTTGCCTTGGCGGGGCGGGAACGAGATCCCAAGTGTTGTTGTCCTGCGGGCAGCGTACTCCTCTTCCATGGCCCGGCGCCCCGTGGGGTCGGCGAAGGCGTCCACGACAAGAAATGGGTGAGGTGACAGAGCCTCAGTATGCAGCGTAGAGACGGGCTGCCGGTAACCGGATTCCGCTGGTCGCCATGCCATGAGTGTTGGCGACTGGTGGGATGGGGACAGCCCTGTTGGAAGAGGAGGGCCACTCTTGACGGCTGCCAGGCGGTGAAGGAATCATGTTGGAGCCGCCGAGGAGGTGCTTCAACAAAGGGACGAGGTGGCGAAAGGGGTCTGGTGGACGCCGGGTGTAGACATGAGTGACCGGTGGTTTGTTGGAGGAGGGTGCCACCACGGGTGCCTGTACAGAAGGACCCGTGAGCACGGGAGCAGAGGGCGCCGGGCGCATTCGCAGAGGCGCCATGGGCGCCGACGGCGGGCGCCTGTCTCGAGGGCGCCATGGGCGTCGGCGGCGGGGCGCTCTGTGACGTAGGGCGTCATGGGCGCCTGACAAAGCCGAGCTGGTGGCCGGGCACGGCCCGGCGGAGGCTGCTGAGGGGCCGTGTGCCCAAGGTGGGCACCGGCCGGGGGAGCACACGGGTCGGCCTGGTGCCAGCCAGCCCACGGTGTACCGCGGATGGAAGTAAAACTGACGACGAATCGTCGTTAGTTAGAAAATCGAGCTCGTGTGTGGGTGGCGAAGGGCGACGGAGGGAGAAGGGGAACGTTGTCTCGTCGAAGACAACGTGACGTGAGATGATGACGCGGTTTGTGGCGAGGTCAAGGCATCGATACCCCTTGTGGTCAGGAGAGTAGCCAATGAAGACGCACAAGGAAGATCGGGGAGCGAGCTTGTGAGGAGTGGTGGCGCGAGGTTGGGGTAGCGAAAATCCAGAAAACTCGAAGGTCATGGTAAGAGGGGAGAGTGCCATGGAGGGCAAAAAGAAGGGAGTGCTCATGTTCAGGGGTCTTGGTTGGGAGGCGATTTATGAGGAGAGTGGCGGTGGCAAGAGCATCAGCCCAGTAAGTGGGGGGCATGGATGCTTGGAAGAGCAAGGTGCGGGTGACATTGTTGACGGTGCGAAGCATGCGCTCGGCTTTGCCATTTTGCTGCGAGGTGTAGGGGCATGACATGCGAAGAGTGACACCTTTGGCAGAAAAGAAAGCGCGAGACGCGGAGTTGTCAAACTCACGCCCGTTGTCACACTTTCGCATTTACTTGATGGTGCAACCAAACTGAGTGAGCACATAGGCGAAAAAATTGGAGAGAGCAGTAAAGGTGTCAGACTTTAGCTTAAGAGGGAAAGTCCAAACAAAATGTGAGTAATCATCAATAATGACTAGGTAATATTTGGAACCGGATACACTGGCGATTGGGGAAGTCCACAAGTCACAATGTATCAAGTCGAAATTTTTAGTTGCACGAGACAATGAATTGGTAAAAGGTAAGCGAACATGACGCCCAAGCTGGCAAGCATGGCAAAGAGTGTCATCGTCGGGCTGGCTGCAGATGATGGAGGACGACTTGGCAAGAGTCTGAAGAGTAGCCTTCCCGGGATGACCGAGCCGATGATGCCAAGTAGTGGAGGAGGGAGTGGCCACAAGAGCGCAGGGACCGGATGGTGATGTCGGGAGCCGCAAGGTGTAGAGGTCCCGAGCTATCACAAATAAGCGAGAGGTTCCCGGCACGAAGATCCTTCACAGAAACACCAAGAGGGTCAAACTCGACAGAAACAAGATTATCAGTGGTGAATTGCCGAATTGACAAGAGATTTTTAATAATGTCAGGGGCAATGAGAACATTGTTGAGGCGAAATGGGCCAGGGAGGGTTGAGTAGCCGGTGCCAACAACCGGAAGGGTGGCGCCATTGCCCACAACAATGGAGGAAGGAAAAGAGGAGGTTGGTGACAAGGTGACCATACCAGGAGTGCCAGCTATGTGAGAGGAAGCACCCGAGTCGAAGACCCAATCCGAAGTGCTTGTCGGCGGAGTGAGGGTGACGGTGCTTTGAAAAGCGTTGGCGAGGCCCTCGGTGGTCCATGGCGACGGTGACCAGTGGGGGGTGGGCGCTGGGCGCTGGCGCGCTGGTAGTATGCCCCGGGGACCGGCGGTGGAGCCGGCAACCGGGGCGCCCGGCCATGAGGGGCTTGCTTGTGGCGGTGGAGGAGGAGTCGCGTGGGGCGGTGGACCGCGAGCCGCTGGGTGGGACCCGGCCACATATGGATGAACCACCTGTCCATGGGTTGAAGACGGAGGGCCACCGCTGGCCACTCGGTGGGCGGCTGGAGCGCCGGCTTGGGCGCCGCCTTGGTCGCGTCCGCCCGCGGCGACGTCGTCCCGCGGTTGTTGCCGGTGCGGACTGCTGGCCCCCAGCAGCCTGAGGATGGCGTGGAGGGGCAGAGCTGTGGCCGAGCTGCTGTCCCCCAGCAGGCTGTGGAGGGCGCTGATGAGCAGGGGACGGAGCAGGTGGCTTGCTGGACGGCGCGGTGACGAGGACCGAGGGCGGAGCAGAGGGTGACGCCATGTTGAGTTCAGCCAGCCTCAGGTCAGCACGGACATCGGCAAAAGATGGGAAGGGCCTCTGCCTTGTAACAAGCTGCGACATGAACTGGAAGCGCTCGTTGAGGCCGCGCAGTACATTCAGCACCAGGGTCCGGTCCAGGACAGGTTCGCCAAGGTCGGCGAGCGCGTCCGCCATGTTCTTCATCTTGCGACAGTATTCATCCACGGAAAGAGCACCCTGGCATAGAGTGCGGAACTCGGCGTCGAGGAGCATGGCGCGTGATTCGCGGTTGTTGAAAAATTGCTGCTCGAGGCCGAGCCACGCTGCCCGAGCAGTGATGCCGTCACGCTCGTGGACGACGTCGAGGAGGTCAGGAGCTATGGTGTTGAAAATCCATGAGACGACAACACAGTCCATGCGGGACCATGCCGCATCGTGGGTGTGGATGGCGTCGCTGAGGACGTGGTCCTTCAGGGCAAACCGGCCGAGGGTGAGCAGAATGTAGCCACGCCATTTGGAGTAATTTGAGGCTTGCAGATCAAGAACAATAGGGATGAGGTTCTTTATATTCTGCACAGCAGCCACCTGGCTATGAAGATGGGCGACAGCAGCAGTCTCCGTGGAGACGGAATCGGCGTCGCCCTCCGAGTCATCGTCGCGATGGTGTTCGGGGTGGAGCCGCGCGCGGGGGCCACGGCCTGCTGCTCCAGCAGGTCGGCCTGCTCGCGCTCCAAGTCGAGAGCGGCGGCAGCAGCGCGGACCCGCTCCTGGGCGGCGGCAGCAGACTTGAGGAGGTCCGCCTCCTCCTTGAGTTGGGTGCTGCGCGCCTGATTGAGTCGCGCAGGGAGGCGGCCTCAACCTCCAGAGCCTTGGCGGCGGCGAGCGCCTCGTCGCGGAGCTTGGTCGCGGTGGCGGCAGCCGAGGTGCCGGAATCATCGCCGGAGGGAGGAGCAGCCATGGGAACGGAGCCGGCGAGGCACGCGCGGCGGCCGGGGAAGGGCGCGCGGCGGTCGTCGGGGCGGGCGCAGCAGCCTGAGCGCGGCGGCCGAAGAGGCGCGCGCGCGGGTCGGGGCTGGGCGGCGGTGGGAAGCGGAAGCAGGGGATACGATTAGGCTGATACCATATTAGAGAAAGGCCATTAGGCTTTGTATATTCCTTGATAATAGATTACAGACGGGATTACACTTATATAGGAGAGAGAGGGGATGGCCCAAGGGGCCAGCAGTGTGAAAGGGGCCAGCATGGCTGGCGCCTGCACAGGTAACTAGGAGATTACAGTCAAAGAGTAATTAATTCTAACATGTCTGAACAGTGCAGAAGTCATAAATCCTAACTGGGCCAACAGCATGAGCTACTTCATGAAAGGAAAAACAGACAGGTCAGCAACCTTTTGTTTCCTGAATCGAAAAGGACATATTTGTGGTCATACAGCAAGAAACTGTTTTTTGGCACCTTGGAATAGATAAATTTTTTTCATTCATCCAATAAATAAATGACACAAAATGGTGCCCAGGGAGCAATTATGCCCATAAAAATGTATCATATGTTGTCAAAGATTTGTGGAGCTTGAAGAACAGGCAGCCAAAAATCATCATATCATTTGTTAATGGTGGTGAGCAAGCAGCAGGAAGTAAAAAGAAAAAAACCCACAGAAGAGATCACCTACTTGGTCAGGCAGAAGATGCAAGGATACAAGGAAGCATTCATCAAGAACAAAACAAAACAAAGTTATGCATCAAGATGGAATGCAGCTGGACAAGAATTTGCTGGTACATTTACAGATCTACCATCCATAAGAATTTGCTCGTACATCTACAGAGCTACCACTACCACCTATTCTATCTAACATCAACTTACAAGATCGATACTTCCAATTTTCCCATCTATGTCAGTTGCACTGTGTACAGCAGAGGAAAAGGGCATTACCTCTGAGATTGACGTTAGTATAGCCGAAATTTTTGGATAAGCTGGATATGCTTCTCTCATAGCACGAATATCTGATAATATTGAGGCAGCCCATTTCTTGTCATGTATTGGATCACTCCAAATAGGTCCCCCCATAACAAATTTATGGCCACATTCAGAACATACTTCAGGCACAGTAGGGCAAAAATTTGGTACAGCAATGTTTCTCTCATCCTGGATCAAATGATTGTAACATTAAGAACATGCAGGACAAATAAAAGAAGATAAGAAAAACTACCTTTGAATTAATTCTTCCAATATTTTGCAGGTGAAATGAATTGCATCCAGTGCATTGGTAAACATGTGCCAATTTGAGTGGTGAGCTTTTTACTGTACTAGCCGAGCTGAATATAATAGAGGAACATTGGTAAAAATATGTTATTAGATACCAAAAAAGTACTATCATAGAGGAAACAACACATCTTCACCATAAGAAAAAGAATGTATCAGGAAAAGATGGAACCAGGAGACAACGTGAAGATTCGCACAAAAACCCTGATGTAGAAATCCATGTGTACTGATATTATAGGAACTATGTAGCGCTTGTGACGGATTGCATGTGACTGCAAGACAACAAGAAAAATGCAACCGAGATCATCATCATGAACATATAGGAACACAATAAATCAAACTCAAGATCATTCATCATGAATATATATGGGGGCACAAGAAAACAATCACAAGTCTTACCTCAATGCAGGCAAGAAGAATCCTCAGTGCCATCTCATGGCAGTGTTTACCTCTTAGTGGATAAGAACCATACCTGCAAGTGCATATGGCAGGTATCATGAGTATAACTCCTAAGTCCTGCAGATAGCAATTCCTATTTAATTCTGAGACTGAAAATCTCACTTAGAAAAACAAACTTCTGCGTTTCCACCAGCAAGCACTGACATGTCTGTGGCTGAGCACATCAAGATACCCCCATCTGCTACAGATTGAACTGCCGAATCAAGGAATGCAGCTGGTGATCCATAAGGATCAAGGTCAACCTGATTCAGAATGTATAGGACATCAGGACAGAATTCAAATCATGTAATGTACCTGTCATGTATTTGCCACCTGCAAATGGCTCATTCTGATTTAAGCATAAGGAAATAATAATACTATGTAATGAAATACCTAAATCGGTCATATGAACTGAACAAATATAAATTCGTCTCCAAAAGTGCTTCCATGATACAATACAATGTTCGTAATATTACACCTCCTCCCCTCTAGCGCAACCAAGAGCATTAGGCAGGCTGGCCCCTTCTAGTTTTTTTTTTTTTTTTTTTGGTACAGGGGATTCAATAGACACTACATGGCTTTTCTTGTGCTTGTTTCAGTAATAAGTTTGCTAGCAAGACAGACCAGTGCAAAACTTCAATGTGAGAGGCTTTTTAAGGGGTAGAAATAGAATTATAGAAATCTATGTATTGAATTATAAACTAGCGAACAAACTTTCAAATCAACCTGCTCCTTCTAAACCCACCAGGTCTTATACTATTATGAGGTTGTTCACATTACTGCATGCAATGTTTCTAATCATGCCAGGGTTTATGTGAGCTAGGATTCCCATAACACATTGTTCCCGATGTGCTGTGTTATTGATTAACGATCACCTAAAGATGCACACATGCTGTGTTGATAGAAACTAAATTCATGGTTAATAACCTATAGAACATAATCTAGAAAAACCTTGTCAAAAGTGGTTCAGAAAAAAGTAGACAGGATCACAAGAAAAAATATCAACATTTCTATATGTGGAACATTGACTACTCAATGTCACATAAACATAAATGATAAAACTCAAACTGGTTCTATTAACTTTGGAAAGGTAAGAGAACTTTGTTAGTTCTTTATTATATGTGCTAAATTTCAGTTGAAATAGTACAGCATTTTGATAATTGAATTATTAATACACCAAGAAAAACTATCAACACTTCTATCTCTTAAATCTTGAAACGTTGTGGAGACTTTCATTGGCAAGGAGCACTTATGCAAGAAGAATAATCAAGCGTCCACAAGTGGCAGAGAAATTTAAGTAGCTTAAAAGTTTGTTTTGAGTTTGCTGCTTTAAGTGTTAGATATCAAAAGGATAACTAGCAATTTGTTAGTTTATTAGGAGCCTGAGCCTGACTCTGCAGTATGACAGAACTTGTGAGGTAAGCAGAAATAAACCCAATTGGCTCATTAACTCTTGGACAGTGAGTTTGTTTAGCTCTTCCGCATCTAGTACTATCCCATCCACTATACTAGCCATATAATCTGTGGTATCAGCCTTGCGTTCCTCCAATCTGATCTGCCTACTGACACCATGATGCATCCATCCTTGCTTCTGCCACCACAGCATCAACCATCACAGCAAACCCAATCATGGGGAAACAGTGTCTCAGCTGCCGATTTTAAGAATGCTGTTGGCA
This sequence comes from Chrysopogon serrulatus, assembly GCA_015844335.1. NCBI lineage: Eukaryota > Viridiplantae > Streptophyta > Magnoliopsida > Poales > Poaceae > Chrysopogon > Chrysopogon serrulatus. The sequence goes on along the minus strand of JADLZL010000873.1, from coordinate 71,614 downwards.
AGATCCTCACAGGACACACTTCCATCAAGGATGAGGTATCCATGCTGAAGGGCGATCAAGGTCACCTGATCAGGACTGGCAACCACTGCAATTGCACAAGCATGACCTATAGCTTGTCTGCCAGCAAGGATAAGCAGGAGCACAACACACCACCTCACTACACCCACTGCCAATAGAGAAGCCTCGCTTTCCGAAGTACGAAGGCAGCGACAAGCCTATCTCCTGGCTCCAAAAGTGCAAAGCTGTTTTTCCTCTCGCAATGCACCTTGGAGGACAAAAAGGTGTGAACACCCATCCACTATACTAGCCATACCATGAACACACTTCACAAACATATACAATCCATACATCTACAAAAATTGCTAGTGTGAAAGAGCAGGAACGTAAGTTGATGAACTAGTATATATACAACTAAAAGAAAGTCTTTACCATATATTGTGATATTAGACATGTGATTACTTTACCCATGGCATGTTCTTGGATTTAGGTGTCTTTAAGCAGCAAACTTTGGCCGAGGCAATGATAGGCATGTCCAAAACACCATGTATTTACATAATTTCCTAAGCAATAATACATCTGCATAATGGAGTAAGTGTCAACGTCACAGTCGGCAGTCACTGATCAGGGGGGTAACTGGAATCAGTGTTCGGTAGTGGGGTTTGCACAATGGGAATCACTCGAACTCATCAAAGAGCACGGAAGGATTAACCCAGGTTCAGGCTCGTGGTCCGGGAAAACCCATATGTCCTACTTTGTGTGTGTGGCTGCTCGGTGCCTATAGGGGCCCTCCCTTGCCTACCCCAGCCTTCTTTGAGAAAGTCTAAGGATGATAGGGTACCTGTGGTGCTAAAAAAAAGAAAGCACACATGGAAATAGAAAGAAGGTAGTACCACATCAAATTCTTTTGGGTGTGTGAGCATGTAGACACGAGCATCAGCGTGATGTGGTACCACCTTTGAAGATGCAAGACTGCCATTGTGCTGTATATTTTTCTTGCAGGCTTCTACAGCGACTACAGTTTAGCGAGTATTTCGAATCAGTCGAAAAAAAATAAGCTTTGTACTTCCGTCTATAAAAATATTTGACAATAGAAATGCTGAAGCAAACCAATGCACCTTCATTATTGTCAACAGCAGTAACTTCCCCGATCCCGTCTACCTCAACAGCATACCTAATTGCTCTTAGTCCTGATGCAGATAATGCCTGAAAAAAATCATCAAGACGAGAATCTGAAATGGTAGGATCAGCACTGTTTATGCCAGCAGCACACTGATTGTTCACCGAAAACTAAGATGAATCAAATAAGTAGCAAATTACTCCACAAGGAACAGTAGAAACAGACAGTGTTTCCTTTCAAACATATATGGTGAGTTGGTGACATCATATAAACTCATAAGTCATAACTAATCAGAAATTCTGTAATGACATATCAATCATATCCGCAAAGAAGAATACATCATACAGACATTACAGTAGGCATCACTAGAAACTCACAAAGGGATACAAAGCGAAATATTGCACTAATTACGAATTAAATGTAGAGGGTATATAACCGTATAATAGAAGTAGTAAACCCAAAAAAAACTGACCTCAAGAACTTTCGGCTCTTTGTATTTAGCTTGCTTGCCCAATGAAGTGTCTTTTGATCCTCCTATCACATATTTTGCAGAAATTCAGCATTGCTCCCCAGTCGGAAGCAGTTGAGGTATACTGGTGTACAAAGTAAAAGATTGGTACTAGTGCAAGCTCAATACCTTTCCTTGATCGGGCGGCATATTCTTCATGTCTTTTCAAAATAAATGATCTCAGTACAGCAATAGAAATATCTCTATTGTTAACCTAGCAAAATTATAACAAAATCACCACTCTGAAGCCATTTTTGCATAAAAATTCAAACCATCGACAACTAGAGACAACTTCTGGGACCTAAACTACTGTAAAAATTAATAATCAGTGAGAGGAAATGTACTAGAAAAAAAAAAGCCACAACACTAAGCGTCTAGATTTTACAGTTCATATAGCAAATGAAGAGCAACGTTAGCACCCTTGTTTGAATTGGAGCTAAACACTGAGAACATAAAAGGTACCAGATTGCTCTTCGATTACTCGTCTTCTATGCTCAGTAAAAGATAAATCATGTTTGAATAAATCGACATTCATTTAAAATGCGGAGTATCATTTTGTTCCTAGAAAATGGAACATAAAAATCCCAAGAACACGAACCTGGGCCTTGTTGTAGAAGACCGAGTTCGACTCGTCCAAAAAGATCTCCGCTTTCCCTTCCCTGATGGTGGTCTGGGGGCCGCCACCGCCGCCGCCGCCGTTGGCGGAGGGGTCGGACGGGGACGGAGAGGCGGAGGAGGAGAATGCGAGGTGGAGGCGAAGGACTTGAGTCACCGGAACCGGATGGTTGATGCGCCGGTTGAGGAGCCCTGACAGCGAGAAGCCTAATGGAAGGGTCATCGGTTTACGGCGGCGGAGTCGCCGGTGAAGTGGTCCGTGTGTGGGTCCGTACTCTGTAGGAGGAGCACTGAAGCCCATGTGCGGTGCTAGGCTGCCAGCCCAAAGCCACAGCCCACAAGGCCCAATATGAAAGTAACGGTTCCTTTAGCTATAATAAAAAATATATATACCGAAACCTTAAATTGTCTTGTCCGTTATAATATGCGATGCGATGCGAATTACCGTCACTCTATCCACCGCCATGCATGCATATGGGTGTAGGAGGAAGATCGAAGAGCAAGGCGATGGAGCCACTAATCCACTATGATATTGGGCTTATCAACCGTTAATGAGGCAAATAATCTGTGGAGGCGCAGTTACAGCAGACAGGAGCTTTGCCGAGTGTAATTATACTCGGCAAAGAACCAATTGCATTCGGCAAAGACTTTGCCGAGTGCAGCACTTGGTAAAGTGCTCTCGGTATATCCCTTCACGGCAAAAAGTATTCTTTTGCCGAGTGCCGAAAAGGCACTAGGCAAAAAAAACAACACTTTCGGCAAAATAAAAAATTGAAAAAACTTAAAAATAAATAGCAAAAAAATTTATTTAAATCCGGAAACAGACCCGCCGGCTAGCGCCCGCCCATCTCTGTCTCCGATGCAAGTCACGGCATTTTTCATGAAAAATTCACAGGTGGGATTCGAACTCGTGACCTTCGTCTCGCGCGGTTCTCCTCTCTACCACCTGCACTACACACTCACACGTGTCTAGTTATTGTTTTAGTTCCCCAAATATTATACCAAACCGAGTGTAAATTGCTTGTTTGAGGCTCTAATTGAATGCAAATAAAAAAGGTGTGAATTATAAAGTTTCATAACTTTTTGAGATCTACAACTTTCGTTTATGTTGTTTTTCATCCGATGTCTTTTTAAAATTTTAAAATATTCTTTGCCGAGTGCTTTTTTTCACTCGGCGAAGAATATTTGGAAATCACATTTTGAGGCAGTAATTTAATTCAAATGAAAAAGTTATCAACTATGAAGTTTCATAACTTTTCAAGATCTACAACCTTTATTTAGGTTATTTTTTCATCCGAGGTCTTTTGAAAAATTCGAATTTGAAATTTTGAATTTCAAACATAGTTTTGCATGACAAGATGAACTCAAATGAAAATGTTGCCAACTATAAAATTTTGCAACTTTTCAAGATCTATAAAGTTTATTTTGGTAGTTTGGTCATTTGTGCATCCGACATAGTGGTTATCATATTATTCATAAATCTTATACATTTCTCTTGTAGTTTCATAGAACTTACGAGGGCGATGTAGATTTTATAAACAATGTTACTATTGCTTTCTCAAATAAAGAAACAATCTAAATAAAAGTTGTAGATCTTGAAAAGTTGTACAATTTTATAGTTGACAATTTTTTCATTAAAATTAATTTGTTGCCTCAAAATGTGGCTAGAAAAAATTCTTTGCCGAGTGCCAAAAAAAGACACTTTCGACAAAGGCGCCTCTTTGTCGAGTGCCAAAAAAAGGCACTCGGCAAAGAGCTTCTTTGCCGAGCGTTATTTTTTTTGCCGAGTGACACACTCGGCAAAGAAATTGACATACGGCAAAGACCAATTCTCCTGTAGTAGTCAACGATCAGGATCGGAGTCTCTATAGGGTTTGCCTGCACTGCCGGGAATCAATATATTATTATATTAATTATACGACGTCGATATATTGTGTCCGATCAACCGTGGACTTGCATGCATGCAGCTAGCTAGTGGCCGCCGGCTAGGTAACTATCGAATTGAAAAAGAGAAAAGTCTACATAACCCCCTAAACTATTGGCGCTAGAGTGCTTTACCCTCAACCTACGAAACCGAAAGTTTGACACTTTAAACTTTATCAAACCGTCTAAATTAGCCCTTGGACAGTTTGGCTAGGCGGTTTTGCCTATGTGGACAGCCAAGCTGGCATCCACGGCCTAGAGTTTAGGGTTCTCACCATTGTTGCAAAGCTCAAGCTCGCACGGGTCACTGGAGCTCGCGCACAAGCTGTTGCGCCATCGCGCGCTGGCCGCCACAGGCACGAGATGTAGCACTGCCTCGTGCTGGCCATTGCGGGAGCGAGCTACTGCTGCACCGCCGCTGGAGCGTGTTGGTATGTCGACGCCGCCGCGCTGGATGCAGGCACGAGCTGCAGCGCTGCCGCTGGATGGCCGCCGTGGGAGCGAGCTACTACGCCGCTGCGCGCGACAAGGCAGCGGTCCGGCTCCTAGCGAACTGGCAGCGCGTGGCGCACGCGCTCCTGACGACCTGTTCGTGAAGGCAGCCATGGAGCCGGAGCTCGACGACGCCGGTGAGAGGCACCCGCTGGTGACATTCAAGTCGCTGTTCCTCTAACGACAGCGGGATGGTGGCCGCGATGAGCACCCACCTGCCGGTACACATGCAAACAGCGCGGCGGTACGTGTGTGTTCATTTTTTTTATTTACTTCACAAATTTTTCTAGTGACTAATATGTTAGCTAAAATTATATGTAAATTACACAAAATACTATGTATCATTAGGAATATGTAATTGATTTTTTATATTTTTTTCACCATTCATTAGTTATCAGAAAAAAAAACATGCAAGTTAGTAGCTTTTATGCGTATGTAAGTTCACAGTGTTTGGGACTGCATGGTTCGCGGCGCCTCCGACATCCCCTTCTGCTCGTCGCGGACTAGGGACAGGATGTACTCGTCGTCCTCGCCGCGGCTCTTTGCCGAACCACCCTTCGCCGTAGTCGAAGGGGACAAGGTCGCCGTGGCTAGGTCCACCTTGCGAACCCAGGCGCCTTGGGCCACAGCTCCGCCATAGCCAGGTACGCGTACCGTGTCTGCCGCCCCAGCAGTTCGGCACGTCCACCCATGCCATCTCCGACGCGTCCGCGGCGTGCTTCAGGAGCACGCCGAAGCGCGATGTCTTCTCCTTGTCCAGCACCATGGGCGAAGGCGGATAGCTGCACGGCCATCACAGTAATGGCCGGCGCGCGGGCGGACGAGCATCTCAAGCGCCGCCGCTGCGCCGCCGCCGGCCAGGAGGAGGAAGAGGACCGCCACGAGCCCACGACGCAGGACACCATCGAGGTCCTGCTGCTTCGGGACGGCCGTGGAATGCGCGCGGGGCTCCAGGAGGCACGCCGGCAGCACGCGCGCGCGTTGGTGGCGGCCGTGGAATATGCAGCGGCAAGTTGGCTCCGTCCAGCTGAGGCGGAGCTGGAGCGCGCCCGCTGCCGCAACGCGGAGCTGGAGGAGAGGCTCCGGCAGCTGGCCGCCGAGGGCCAGGCGTGGCTGGGCGTCGCCCAGAGCCACGAGGCCATCACCGCGGTCCTCCGCGCCCAGCACGCTCGACCAGCTGCTGCTGCAGCAGCAGCCTGCCTGCGGTGGCGACGGAGACGGCGAGGCGGAGGACGCGCGGTCTTGCTGCTTGGAGACCGTGGAGTGCTGGCCGCAGGGCCTGACGGCAGCGACACGGTGATGCAGGAGGAGGTGGTGGCGGTGCTCAAGCAGGCCGAGGAGGGCAAGAAAAGGAAGATAGCAGAGTGGTCGCATGAAAGATGGGCCGAAGGACCAGCGTGGCTGTCCATGTAAGCAAAACCGCCTGCCCAAACTGCTCAAAGGGTAAATTAGACGGTAATGCAAAGTTAAGTGTTAAACATCCGGTTTTATAAGTTGGGGGATGAAGTACTACAGCGCTAATAGTTTAGGGAGTTATCTAGACTTTTTGCAATTGAAAATCAATGTCGCGCAATGACCTTGAGCTCACGGCAGAAGACATTCAATTGGCAGCTAGCTAGCGTTCCTTTTCAATGACCAAACTGTTACCTGCAGCCAAGGTACCCCAGGACCGCAACGTTGAAAGGTTAGCTACAGTCAGATAAACGCCGCCGTCTCAAATACGTAAAATGGAAATCAGGAGTTCGCGATTCGTCAGGACAGTTAACCTAGCTTAGCTAGCTACTTCCATATACAGAACAATTTCTTCACTAGCTACTTGAAACTTTTCTGGGCATGTAGATGCATGTGTGTTGGCTAGCTATGTGCCTATGTCTACTGAAATAAAACTGAGATGGCGTTCGTTTGTGTGTTGACCATCCATTTCCGCGCTCTTAATTTGTCCAAATTAAATAAACCTCCATCACACATGAATGTGCAATTAACATGCCGTGTGCGTGCAGTTGCATATATGCATGACGACGACGGACGAAGACTTGGAAAAGGCTATCAACATCATATGTTTCTCTGCACACTTGACTTCCGGGGAGACTTGCATTAGAGGAAATATTTATATAACAACTGACGTCATGTCTCAAGTGTCCATGCACCATCGATCACGGCATGTGCACCGGCGCCGGATATATATTTAAGTGCATGCATGGACGTCTTTGGAGCCCTGAACAGATCATCTTTCTCCTGCTATCCTTGTGTTACCAATGCAAGATAGTAGCATGCATATGGCTTCCATTGGTTGGGCACTACCATTGGTGCTCTCTCTACTAGTACAGCTCCACCCACTCGCCGTCCATGTCAATGTCACCCACCACTCTGCTGCTCCTTCGTTATGCCCTCCAGATCAGGCTAACGATCTGCTTAAACTCAAGCAGTCTTTCAGCTTCCACCCCAGGTTCCTATACGACTTAGAATCCACCACCACTCTTCCGTCGTGGCAAGCAGGCACAGACTGCTGCCTCTGGGAGGGCATCGGCTGCAGCAACTCTTCCTCGGGCCATGTCGTCACTGCTCTCGACCTCAGTGGGTTTCAAATCAACAGTAATGGAATTCACCCCGTGCTGTTTAATCTCACCTCCCTCAGGCTGCTCGATCTCAGCATGAACAATTTTAGGGGCTATAACATCACATCACTTGGTTTCGAGAGACTCAGTTTGCTTACCCACCTTAACCTCTCCAATTCAGCAATCAACGGCCAGGTTCCTGTTGGCATTAGCAAGCTCACGAACCTTGTCTCCTTGGATCTTTCCAATATTTTTAACGACTGTACTGATTATGATCCATACGACTGCATCCCCAGCAGTAAAAATTTCCTCTGGGTACGACGACCCAATTTCGGCACACTAGTGGAGAATCTCAGCAATTTGAGAGAGCTTTACCTTGATGACTCTGTGAATATATATTCGCCTGCAGAAGATTGCTTCAAAGCTCTAGCTAAATCTGTGCCACATCTGCGGGTTCTTAGCTTGGAGTATTGCCGCCTCCAAGGTCATATTGACAGCTCTCTCTCAAGGTTGAAGTCTCTGGCCGTGATCAACCTCAACTTCAATGAAAATATCACCTCCGGTCCATTTCCTGAGTTTCTCATGAATTTTCCCAATTTAAGAGTGCTCCAACTGTCTGATATTAATCTTCAAGGGTGGCTCCCTCCACGAATGTTTCTATCAAAAAATCTAAGGGTCCTCGACTTGTCCTATAATCCAGATCTCTCAGGTCACGTGCCAAGCTTTTCTAATGCCTCTTCATTAGAAACATTGTCGATAGAATGGACCAACTTCACCTATGTCAGTAAATCAGGCTATTTTAGCCATTCAGAGGCATTGGCAGAGCTGGGTATTGATGGAAAAATCATTTCCACAGATTTCCTCTCTTCGTGTGGTATGCTTGCATCCTTGCGCTGGTTGTCCGTGGCACGACTAGATTCACCAAGACAATTGGAGTCACTTTTTACATGGTCGGAAGGCATCGAGAACCTAAGAAGCTTGGAGTTTGACTACTGCGACTTATCCATGATAACACCTTCCTCCATTGGAAATCTCAAAAACTTGACAGAGCTAATAATCTATGATGGCAACCTCACAACGCAAACATTAAAAGCAGTTACCAATATTATCAATTTGAAAATTTTCACTATTTCATTTCCTGGCTGCTTACTTGGGCAACTGCCATCTGCAATTGGGAATATGAGTAATTTGGAAAGTTTGCTCATTGACGGTTATCAACTTTCTGGGGGTTGTCAACTTTCTGGACCATTACCACATGAAGTTGGCGCACTGAAGAAGCTGAAATCAATGGTACTACCTCATATTGGTCTTTCTGGGAAAATACCAAGTACAATTGCTAATTTGACTCAGTTGACTAAGCTGCATCTTGAATACAATTATCTCAACAACAGAATACCAAGTGCAATTGCAAATTTGATTCAGCTGACTGAATTGCATCTTGAAGACAATTATCTCAGCGGCAGAATACCAAGTACAATTGCAAATTTGACTCAGTTGACTAAACTGCATCTTGGATACAATTATCTCAGCGGCAGAATACCAAGTACATTTGCTAATTTGACTCAGTTGACTAAGCTACTTCTTAATGGAAATCATCTCAGCGGTACGGTTAGCTCACTCCCTCATAAATTTACATCTAGTTTTGGTATTAAAAGCTCACTCCATACTATTTGGAACTCCTAAAATTGCTCTTTTTGTGTGTGTTTTCTATACCGATTATTGTGATCTTGTCTTGTAATGAACTACAGTAACAGGCCAGTGCATTGATGTAGAAATTTGGTTGTTTAAAACCTTATGAAATTTATATTGAGTAAGTTTGAGTGTTAAAGGATAAACTAGGACCAAATTTCAATGTGCATCATTCATTGTTTTGCGTAGAATGTAATTCCAAGCAACTCTAATGGGGACCATACTTGGACCCCATAGCTAAATATAAGTGTAGATTTCCCATGGAATGAGGATGGGCTTAGATTTATCCCACGGAAAAAACATCCCCCGTCAGGTCTGACGGGGATGGATCTAGTTGTGCAATTCCCGTCCCATTTCCCCGTATTCTCGTTTGCGCAACCACTCAAATAGGCTCACAGTCACAGCCTGCCTGTTCATTTCCGGCCCACAAGAGCCCAATAAAAAGCCATGTATAAAGAACACCAAAACCTCCCCAAGGCCCAATCTCACCCGCCACCGCCAGAGCAACAAAGGCGCAAGCCGCGGCGCCGCTCTTGCGCAGTCCTCCGCGCGATGCATCGCGCTCAATCCCTCGTTCCTCGTCCGTGCACAGCTCTGAGCCACACGTCAGGCTTTCCCTAACAAGCCGTAACCCCACGAGGCCACAACGAAGTAGCCAAAACGCCAACACAAGCTTCAGATTGAGAGCTGGCTGTTCGAGCTCAACGATGTGATTTGACATGCCTGAAGTCCGAGTGGCATGCATGGCATGTCCCGGATGTAGCGTGGAGTTATTGTTGAGTGATGGAAGATTGATTCAAGAAAGCTTGGCACTGGAGACTCGTTTGTTCTTGTTTATTATTTGTGCTTTCACTCTATTTTTTGGATTTTCTGGCAAGGGAGCTAGCAATGTTTCTTGGCAACGGGTACATGAGAAATCTTGGTTGCTCGACAGATATCTATTTTCATGCTATAGATCTGCTTTTGTAGTTTTGCTCTCAACTCTGACTACATTTTTCTAATGGGGATGGGGACTCCGCGGGGAATTTTTCCCTGCACGGGGACGGAGATGGTAGAGGATCACTCTCGCTGGTGTTCACGCGGCTACGGGGATGGAGGAGATTTCGTTCCCACAGTGGCGGGATAGGAGCCTAACCCCCGACGGGGAATTCCCCAATGACATCTTGAGTCCAAACTAAAAACCAAACAGGGTTCTACAAGAGCCTCCACTTTGGGATCAAACCCCAAATCCTCCCTCCAGACCCATTCCTGTGGGAAAATGGGGACTGGCCCCTCAGCCCCCATCGGCCATTTCCTACCCATGCCCACGGAATGCTCGTGGCACGCGCACATCCACCCTCCGGTGAGCGCCTTCACCTTCCCTCCGGTCCGGTCCGGCGAGCACCTCCACCTCCGCCGGTCATGGTGCTTCTCCAGTCTCGAGCGTAGCCTATCCATGGCACCTCCCCAGCTCCGCCCACATCCACTGCATGACGGGGACTTGGCCATGGCGCGAGCAAGAGCGGCGGCCGCAACTCCTTCCCCTTCCCCGTGGCCACGACTCCTTCCCCTCGACTCCTTCCGCAGCCATGGGCGCGGCACTGCTACATGCTTCTTCCACAACTCACTCTCCTTTCTCCAGATCCGTTGAAACAACATTGCTCAGATGGGTAAAGGATTGAGGGTGACAAGTGGTCCCATTTGGTACTGTCTATTAAAAAGGATTAGGGACTATGATTTCGGAGCTTCTATTCGAGCAGATACAAAGTAGGGGGCCAATAGAAGTAGGGGAAGCCCCAAAACAAAAGATATGAATTTTGTTTTGGGAGCTATTGTTGGACATGCTCTTATGCAAGCATAGTATCTTCCTGAGAGGCAATGCATTATGTGCTCGGTGCTCCAGTGATTTCAAAGTGGATGGGATTCAAGGGGTTATGGTATAGCTATTACATTTTTTTGGTTGGTCCAAAATGATTTCTTCTGTGATGCAAATAATGATGCAGTTAATTTATTAGAGCATCTCTAAGAGTTTGCCAAAATTTACTTGGCAAATTTTATGATTTGACAACTCTTTAAAATGTATGGCAAGTGAAAAAAGTGCCCATCTTCAATAGTTTGGCATAATTCACTTGCTAAACTCTGATCAAACTATCAGGAACCTTGAGATATAAACAAAATTATGTTTATGCCCTTCTACCTCTTGAAAATTTACATCAGAAACTCTGAGATAGAAACAAAATTATGTTTATGCCCTTCCACCTCTTCTGATACGGACGGATGCGGCGCGGAGTCGAGCGGGCATATATGTGCGCACGGAGGCTCTTTTTATGAACTTGGGATAAATGGCAACCTGGAATGGAAAACTGTTGGAGAAGGTTTTTTCTGTTTTTGTCAAAAAAAAAATAACAATCTAGAATGGGGAACTATTGAAGATAGTCTAGGTCAATTCAATTTATCAATCTAGAAACTGAACTAGGACAAACTAGCCCCCCCGTCACTCTTCCTTAAGGCGGCTCAGGCGGAAACATCAATCCCCAGTGATGGTGCCCACATCACCTCCCTCCCCTGCCTCGCCGCCGCCCAAGCGGGTCGCTGGAGGCTCAAGCGGCCGCGAGGAAGGTGGTGGCGGTTTTTTTTTTTCTCCCGCAAAGTTGAGGTCCAAGCAAGCTCCAGTGACGGTGGTGGTGGCTTTTTGGCTTCGGCGGCCAGATCCACTTTTCCTCGGCTGGATCTGCAAGGGGCGGCCCGATCTGGTGGGTTCGAGCCTGATTCTAGCCATCTCGATTCTCGGCCTGGGCAGCGGCGGTGGAGCTCGAGGCATGGAACCCGCATAGGTGGCAGCGCAGAGATCGTGCGGGCGGCGTGGAAGCTGCCCAAGTGGTGGCCGGTGGCGCCTGGCTCATTGGCAGGGAGGCCGCGCGGGCAGCGTGCCAGTGCCTTGCTTGCGAGCCTTAGGCACGGCAGCGCAGCAGCAAACGGGTTGTACGGGCACTGGCCAGCAACACACAGTCACACATGGTGAGCGCAGTGTGGTTGATGACTCGGTACGCTGGTGAGGCTTGGCATGGTAACATGGGCCTTGTTTAGATTGCATGCAAGTTGCAAGTTTTTGCACTCTCTCTCCATCACATCAATTTCTACCCGTATATATGAAGCATTAAATGTAAGTAAAAAAATAATTACTTATACAATTTAGTTGTAAATCACGAGACGAATCTTTTGAGCCTAGTTGGATCATGATTGGACAATATTTGTCAAATATAAACGAAAATGTTACAGTTGCTCAGGTTACAAAAACTTTCGAACTGAGCAAGGCCATGGATCAGGATGGTATGGCGTTGGAGGCCAGATCTACGTGTTGTTGGCCGGATCTTGTATTGTAAGAAGCTGGAGAAGCATGGTGATGCAACCTTCAGGGGTGGCAATGTCAGTGGTGCTGCTTGCTCCTGCAGGCGGTGTCGTTTATCCGATGGTGAGGGCGAGTAGCTGCGCGTCAACTTCGTGGTCTCCATTTAGGTTCTTCGTGCCCCTGCTCTGTCTTGCACTCGGTCTTCCGTTAAGGGTGCTCCCAGCGGATGGTGCGCAGTCTCGCTGTTAGCGTGACTGCTTCAGCTGCATTCTACGGCCCGGGGGGCTAGTAGGTTGAGGTCAGGTTGAAAGCTCATACAGCTACGTCTGTGGGCGTCGCCGCTTCCTCCTTGAAGGCATCCACCTGCCGAACCCTGCTGAGTTTTCATAGGTGAAATCCTAACCTATTTGTGGTCTAGTGATGGCAGTGTTGTTAGCCTCGTGTTGACGCTAGAATTGTTCTAGGCAACACACCAGCAAGGACTAACATATTCAAGAGGTTGCATTCCAACCTACAACGCAGCAAGAACCTGGCTAGCAAGATCGATCGAACCGACCTAGGGACAAGTAGGACCGATTTAGGGCATGTTCTTCACCGGCGTAGCTCCGGAACACCCCTCGGGAAAACTTGTCGGAGGGATACACACGAAAGATCTCCTAGGACTAGCAAGGCCGCCTAGGATGCCACTGAAACTCGTCGAGAGCAATAACGAATAGCAAGACGGATTGGGAGAGAGCAAAAGTTGAGAGATCGATATGTTTTTGACGATTGGATGATGGAAACTCAATAGGCCATGATCCTCTTGTTTATATAGGGGAAGTGGTCTTATCCCAGTAGGAAATATGTCCAGAATACATCCTCGAAGTTTTCATACATAAAAATAGACTTAAAACTGACTTGGAGATGAAGTCAGCACGGAATACAGGAAAATCAGCTAAGCCGGCTCAGGACCTGGCTTAGCCGGTTCTTGCGGGTGAGGGCAGGTGCCCCGGCCGGCTGGCACGTCACTTAAGTGACCACCCGATTAAGCCGGCTCTAGCACCCGGCTAAGTGGGTTCTGGGGCAAGGGCCGGCCTAGAACCGGCTAAGCCGACTGGTGAAATCGGCTAAGCCGGTTCTGGGGCAAGGGTCGGCCTGGAACGGGCTAAGCCGACTGGTGAAACCGGCTAAGCCAGTTTGCCCTGGCTCACCATGGCTCCCCGCGTGATCTTTTGTCGTTTCATCGTTCCTGTTGGCCACCGACACGCTTGTCATGTATATAACTGTCGACGATATCTGGTCGGCAGCCTACCTTGGGGGGTGCCCGAGGTAGTAGATGAGATCGAGGGTGGTGAGGTGCGCGAGATCAAGAGCAAGAAAGTAACACGAGACACGGGTTTAGACAGTTCAGGGCCGTCGAGGTGACGTAAAACCCCTAGTCCTGTGTTCTGTTTGTGGATTATGATCGGGAACAATCTGTTTTGGAGGGGGTCCCCGCCCGCCTTATATAGTCGGGGGGGGGTTACAAGATCAATCTAATCTCGCCTTCCCTCGATCGGGCGTATCAATTAGCCGACCAGAAATCTTATGTACAAGGTAGCCGATCACCCGATGATCTAGGCGAATCATATCTGCATGCCGAGTCTTGCGCCTTACTCCTCGGTCTTCGTAGCGCTCGGCATGGTCTTCTCGGGCCTTTTGCCGACCGCTCGGCCCGAGCCCTCGGCCGAGGATACCCCGGGGAGCAATCCCCACGGCTAGTCCCCCCGAGCAGCTTGCGTGTCTCAACCCAAGGTTGGGAACCATTCAGCGTCTTCCTTGGTGCCGGCAATTCTTCCGACCCGGTGTCGAGGCGGTGCAAAAATCGATCAACGGGTCCGACGAAGTCGTGGTGGTCGGCGTCGTCGGGCCGACCAAGACGGTCTTTGGAGGGAGGCGGAATCGCGCCGTGGACACACACAGCGGTCGCCTAGCGGTTGAGAGGAGCGCAGGGAGGTCCCACTTGTCGGGGAGACGCGAGCTGCTCAAGAGGAAAAAGAAAAAATAAAGATCTCCGGCATACGGGTCCCGTGTACCACGTCGAGGTCGTCGCTTTCGACGTGTACCACGTAGTCCCCGAGACCGGTAGTAGGCGAAATATGAGACTGGTGCCGGGATCAAAGTATCAAAGAGTCGGTCTTCTAATCTTCTCATGCGGCAGGTCCCGAGATCTGCTTAGGCCATGTATGTATCAAAGCCCCGATGTCTTTGCCCAGGATCAGCACCTGATCCGAACAAAGATTGAGTAACTTGATAGCATACTAATGTAGCTAGTGACACTTGTCATCTTTTGTGAACCCGATTTTGAATTGTTTGCCAGTGCGGGGCTGCGACCAATACTGACCTCGGTTGGCCGCCCATCGGGCCTAGCACCCTCGGGGAACATCGCCCGCGCGTCCAGCTCCCCCTCGCGGATAACCACGGAGCGGCGCTGCGCGGTTTTCCACGGAGGGGGAGGCGGGCGACGCGGCGCCTCCCCGACACCGCCCCTCGGATCCATTTAAAGACCGGGCGCGGCCTTTTGGTCACACTCTTGCCTTCCTCTCGACGCCTCAAGGACCCTCGGCCGCTTCTTTTCGGGCTTTCCTTCAAGGCCAAATTTCCCTCCCATTATCGCCGGGCCTCCCAATCCGAACCCTAGATCCGAAATGGCCGGGCGGCAAGGGGCAAAAAACGTGGTTCCCGGGCGGCGGGGCGCATCGGCGCGGGCGGAGATCCAGGGCGCGGAGGTCCGCCGAACGCGGAGGTGGGAGGGGCTACTTCGACCAAGACGCTGGGCGGTCCTCGATGAGCTCGTCCGCGACAGTGCTTTACCCGACGAGGCGCGGCTACGGCCGGGCGCCCCACCGTGGTGAGTCCTTCCCCACCCCGGCGAACAGTAATGAGCTCGTAGTGTTTATGGATTATTTCCGCCGCTGGGTTAATTTTGCCGGGCGCACTCCCTTCCTTCTAAGCTTCTTGCATACTACAAGATCCGGCTCATTCATCTCCACCCCAACTCCATTCTTCATCTTTCTGTTTTCATCCACTTCGCGAGGCTTTTCTCGGCATTCCTCCCCACTTCAATCTCTTCCGCCATCTCTTACGCTTTGAGGGCGTTCACGGAGCCGGCTCACCCAAGGTGGTTGGTGGCCTCTATCTTTGTCTTCGGGGACGGGATGAGGAACCAGTATCTGGGGCTCCCCTCGGCTCTTCCATCAAGGGATGGAACACCCAATGGTTCGTCGTCGGCAACCCCGCTCCACAAATCTCCAATGAGGTAAATGAGTGGTGGAGCGCCAACGCCAACTTGGTCCGAGCGGCCATCATCTCGCCGACATGGTGCAAGTGGAGGAGCTGCTCGGCATCATCCGCCCCATGAACCCGACAGGGGTGGCGGTGGCTATCGGCTTCGTCTTTGCGGGCGCATCCACCATGCAAGGAGCGCGAGCACCCGGGGTACGCAGTACTCCGGAGACAAGGACCCTACGCGTGAGACGGGAGGCGATCTCTAAGGAGATTCTCATTCGGCGGCTCACGCCGTTTTTTTGTCGGAGGGTACCCAAATGAGGAGCTCGGGTATGCGTAAGCCTTACTGGGGCAATCCAAGCGACCGGGCGGTGAGTTTCTCGCTTTGTTATAGTATTATCTCGTGTGTGATTGGCCGACTTCTCAAGCCGCCGTTTATGCGAGATCGAGCCGTTTATGTGTCGGATGTGCCCGACGACACCTGGCCGACCGGGTGTAGACCGCGGCGATCAATGGAGGAAATCCGCAAGATTGCGGAGGACTGATGAACGAGGGGACGGCCGAGAAGGCAGTCCCCCAAGCTGCCGAGCCAAGGGCCCATCGGGCGAAGGGTGGCTCGGAGGAGGCGCCGAAGAGGCGCAAGAAGGAGACCGTGCCCCCCGCCTCGTCTGCTCGAATCGGCGCGGAGGAGGGGCGGGGGAAGCCATCCGTCATCCTCTGGATGACGAAGATCAGAGGGACACGGAGACGTTGGGCTAGCGTCCATCGCTCACCGGCGCCGGCCGGTGACTTCTAGGCCGAGGTGTTTGAGAAAATGCCGACAGGGCGCTGCATAAAGCGGCCGAAGGCCACGGTTACGCCCTGACCCACGACCCGAAAGAGGCGGGGGGCCTCGAGGCCCCAGCGTTTCAGCGCTCAGCGCCACCCATTCCAGGACTAAGTACCAACTCGTCTCTTTTGTTCCCGGTGTTGTCCAGTTTGGCTTAGGAGTGTCTGCTGCGCCCGATCCCGTGGGAGGGGGACCCGGCCCGTGCGGGGGAGGGCCCGGTCGCCCAAGAGATAGCCCACCCCGCACGGCCGGCGTGGGGGTGACTCCACCAACCGATTGGTGAGGCGCGATCCCCGGCCGCTGGGCGGAGGAGATCGCCGCCTCGCCGCGGCCTCGACCGGGCAAGGGAGGGCGCTTCGGGTCCGGTCACTCGGTGCCCTGGCCATCCGCCCGCCGAGGGCGGGGCGCCACGGCGGAGACCCCAGGCAGGGCGGAGCCCGAGCCGATGGGTGGGCGCTGAGGTGCTCGCGCTGCTGAGGGAGCAAGGGCTCGCCGCACGTTCTACATCGACCCCGAGGTGAACGGGTGGAGGTGGTGGACGACGAGATCGCCGCCGCTGAATATCAAAACTCCCACGCCGATTCGGCTGCACAATGTTTTGAGCAATCGTAAGTAATCATATTGTCCGCTTGATAGTGTTGCAAAAGCTTATGTCGAATATGTATGTAGGAGCGGGCCCGCGCCGAGACGCGGCGCTGCCGCTGGAGCAGCCGGGCGGCCGCTTACGAAGATGAAGGTCGACATAACCAGCGTAAGCCCGTGAGAAGACCAGCTTTGGCGGAGTTTCGCCGGCTCGCCGAGCGCACCGGCGCTGCTTCGCTGAAGACGACGACCGATCAAGGCCGGGCAGTGGAAGAGCCGAGCGCGAGAACGCTGCTGCGGAGGCGCCGCCGCGCCGACAAGCCTTGGCGCTGGCAAACACTTTGCAGCGCGGGTGACCGGTATGTTTTCCCCCTACCGCCCCTTTCGGGCGCTCTTGTGTATTCTCAGGCCGACTTGTGCTCGGCTGCAGCTCTTGAAGGCGAAGCTGCAGCGATCTCAAAGCGGCTTCGTCGAGCTAACCCGTGAGGCGGCCAAGGCTACCCAATCGGCGGAGACAGCTTCGGTCTGAGGCGCGGCGTAAGTGTCGTTACCTTTTGCTGTATTTGCCTTATCGGGCTTGTCGGGTTCTTACCATACATTACTGCGGTTGTGCGGGGAAACAGCGGCGAGCGGACTTGAAACGGCGTCTTGCGGCCGCCGAGGCGGATGGAAGACACCATCGTCCTCCCCCCCAATCGCTGAATCTCGTCGACCTGCACGGAGGGGCCTACGAACGGGCGTGCTCGGGGAGCGCTATCCTTCGGTGTCACGCTTCACAGTGCGATGCGGGCCGTTCTTCAACAAACACGTGTGTTTGTTCACGGAGCGGCCTCTTGGCTGCTGCCGCCGGCACGCTGGGCGCTGGTCCTGGTCGCACTATCCCCGGTGTGGAGTTATCCCGGGTCGAGGCGGGTTTTGCCCGACCAAGTCGGTCGCCGACCCGGGAGAAGCCGAGCCCGAGTCCTCCGATGTTTGCCGTCAAGGTGGTGGAGGACTGGACTGCTTCGGCGACGCCGGCCGACGCCCCTAGGAGAAGAGCGTTAGAATTAACTTATGCATTGCGTGTGGAGATGCTTCCGTAAATGATGTTAATATCATTTTTGTTATGCATGTAATGTGTTTTGCCGTAATGCCCTGCAGTGTGGGACTTTGTCGTCTTGCCGGACCGGCCCAAGTTTCCTAGTATCTCATAGCGCTAAGGGTATGTTCCTTGTATTGCGCGTAGGGTACCAGGGTCCCACAGGAACCGCCGCTGGCCTTTCCATAACGCAGAGCCCGAGCTGCTAGCACGTGTAGGTTTGGGCCGAGAAATGGGGTTGCTCCGACGGTTTGAGTTAAAGTGCGTCTTGGCGGTCTTATTGGCGTATAGTGCGTGGGTAGCACATATGAAAAAAATGAATGCGCGAGGAGAAAAAGAGACAAGACAAAAAAGACATTTAAATCATATATATATTTGGATTACAAAGGGAAACAGAGTACATATCTTTGTTCATCTTGACTTATTAGGCGTAAAAACGTATTAGGTGCTCGGGCGTGCCGGGAGTTTGGGATATCGCGCCCGTCGACTCCACCGGCCTATAGGACCACAGTCGGGTGACCTCCTTGACGATGAAGGGACCATCCCGGGGGGAGGAGAGCTTATGCATGCTGCGGAGCTCGTGCGGCGGCGTAAGACCAGATCGCCGACCGCGAAGGGGGCGCTCCCCGGGCGTTGCGGTCGTAATAGCGACGGACGCCCTCTAGGTATTTTGCCGATCGGACGCAGCGGGCTAGGCGTTCTTCTTCTCGCACGATCGACGTCGTCGGCCGCTCGGAGGTTTCCTCGGAGTAGTTTTCCACTCTTGGCGTCGGAAGGCGGCGTCCTCGGGTAGGACAGCTTCCGACCCGTATACCATGTAGTAGGGGAAACTCACGTGTTCCGGCGAAACAAGCGTCGCGCGCGCTCCCCCCCTCGGCTGGGTGGAAGTTCCTTCACCACCTTCCCGGTGCTTGTCGTCCTTACGTACAGGCGCTTTTTAAGTGCGTCCGGGATCATTCCGTTTGGCGGCTCGGCACGGCCGTTGGCACGTGGAGTGCGCAACGGAGACATATTTGACCAAGATGGAGCGCTCTTCACAAAACTCCCGAGAACTCATTTCCCGTGAAGTTTGACCCGAGGTCGATGATGATGCTGTTCGGGATGCCAAAGCGGTGAACGATTTCCTCAAAGAACTCTGCGGTCTTCTTGCTTGTCGAAATGGGCGAGTGGTTTGTACTCAATCCACTTGGAGAACTTGTCGATGGCGACCAATGCGTATTTAAAATTGCCCGGTGCGGCTCGAAGGGGCCGATCTGGTCGAGTCCCAGGCTACGAACGGCCGGTGACGGGATCGCTATTAGAGCGTGGGCGGCGGTGAGGCTGCTGGGAACCGCATCCCTCGCAATGTCGTACCCGTGTGCTCTGCGTCCGGCTACGGCGGTCGGCCCGATAAAATCCCTTCGAGGAAGGCTCTCCCCGACCAGTTCCGAGAGGCGCAATGGCTTCCACGAGTCCAAAGATGTATTTCTTTTAGTATCTTCAAGCCTTCGGGCTGCGAACGCACACACTTTGCGAGCGTTAGCGTTGGCGTTTCTGCGCATCGGCGCCCTCTACCGGGGCGTAGTGCTTGCCGCCGTATCAAACGCTCTGTCTCGGTTTTGTCGGTAGGGACCTCGAGAGGTGGTGAGGTATCGATGAGCGGGGAGCGCCAGTCTTCGCGTCGGTGGCCCACGACGAGTCGACTTGCCTTCTCCGCATGTGGTTGGGTTGGGCGTCGCTCCGTCTTGGCCGATAGATGGTGTCGAGGAGATCGTGCGCAAATACGCTGGCGGAATGGCTGCTCGTGAAGAGCCTAACTTGGAGAGCCGGTCGGCCTCGAGAGTTTTTCTTCCCGAACGATGTGGTGGAACTCAATGCCGTAGAATTTGTTCTCGAGTTTCCGGATTTCCGAGCGATGGCGTCCATTTTCTCGGTGGTGCAAGACCGGTCTTTGTTTGCTGGTTGACGACCAGCGCCCGTCGCCGAAGATTTCCGGCGTTTGATCCCCGAGGGGATATAGCAATCTTGATGCCGTGGATGGCAGCTTCATTACTCGGCGGCGTTGTTAGATGCCTTGAAATGTATTCTCAAGGCGTATCGGAGTTCCTCGCCGCTTGGAGATACAAGTACTACCCCTGCACCGGCACCGCTCACATTTAGCGCACCGTCAAAGTACATCTTCCAAAGGCTGGGGGTGCTCGGGTGGGACCGGTTCTTGCATGTCCGTCCACTTTCGGCGATGAAGTCGGCGAGCGCCTGACTTTATCGTCTGGCGGCTCGCGTACTCAACGGTGTACGCGCCCGATTTCGACTTGCCCATTTGGCGATTCTTCCGTCAACCTCCTTGTTCTTTATGATGTCGCCGACCGGGAATTGGGACACCACCGTTATCTTGTGAGACTGGAAGTAGTGGTTCACCTTACGTGATGTCGATGGGGCGGCGTAGATGAGCTTTTTGTATTTGCGGGTAACGAGTTTTGGACTCGTTCGGGACCTCGCTTATGTAGTAGACCGGGCGCTGCACCTTGAATGCATGCCCGGGTTCGTCACGCTTCGGCGACGACCCCTGTGGAGACCACCCGATTCGTTCTTGCGATGTAAAGGAGGAGATCCTCGTCGGGTAGCGGAGCCGTTAAGGCGGGGGTCGTCAAGAAAACCTTGAGCTCCTTGAATGCCTCGTCGACTTCGGAGTCCAAACAAACTTGTCGGACGCTCGGAGTAAGCGGAAGAAAGGCATGGCCCTTACTCTCCCGGCTTGGAGATGTATCCGACTTAGGGCTGCCAAGCGGCGGCGAGCTTCTGTACTTCCTTGATATTGGTTGGCGGCAACATTTTGGTTATGGCCGACACCTTCTCGGGGTTTGGTTCGATCATCGTGGTGGCTGACCGTATTCCCGAGCGGGATTCCCGAGGAAGCTCGAAAATGCACTTGTTTGGATTGAGTTTCCATCGATACACTTTCGGAGACTTTTGAATGTTTGGTCAAGGTCGGCGATTAAGCTATCGGCGGTTTTAGATTTTACCACAACGTCGTCGGCGTAGGCCTCGGCGTTGATGCCTATCGATCCTTCGGGCATGCTTGAATTGTCCGCCGTATGCGTCGCCCCGGCATTCTTTAGGCCGAAGGACATCGTCGTGTAGCAATAGGCGCCCGAATGGAGTTATGAAGGCCGTTTTGACACGGGTCGGACTCCTTTAAAGCGATCTGGTGATACCCGGAATAGCGATCAAGAAAAGAGAGGAGTTCGCGGCCGGCGGTGGAATCTACGACCTCGTCGATGCGAGGGAGAGTGAGCGGGTCTTTAGGGGCGTGTTTGTTAAGATCGGTGTAATCAACGCATTCGCCATTCTTTATTGCTTTTGCGGACAAGGACTGGGTTTGCCCGGCCACTCGGCGTGATACACTTCTTTGATAAAACCGGCTAAGAGCCGGTTGATTTCTACCCTAATAGCCTCTTTCTTGTCCCAAGAATCGGCGGAGCTTACGCTTGACCGGCTTGGCGGAGGATGAGACCTTCGAGGGGCGTGCTCGGCATACTTCCTCGGTACTCGGGGCATGTCCGCAGGTTTCCATGCGAACACGTCCACGTTGTCCCCGGAGGAAGGCGACGAGCGTCTTCCTATTTGGGGTCGAGGTTGGCGCCGATCCGAGTGACTTTGGAAGGGTCACCCGTGCCCAAGTCGATGACCTTGGTCTCCTTGTTCTTGATGGAGGAGCGCGGTGGTTCATTGACCGGGATCTCACCGGTCTTCCCGGCGGCACTTCTTTGGAGTCGGCGAGGCACGCTTGCATCTTGGCGGCCAGGCCGGCGGTTTCGTTGATGATGTAGTTTTCTTGCTCGCAGCGGCGTTCCTCGTGTCGGCGCGGAGGGTGAGCACACCACCGGGGAGGCGGCATCTTCATCACGAGGTAGGCGTAGTGAGGGACCGCCATAAACTTGTGCGGGGGCAAGGCCCCAAGATGGCATGATGGGCCGTGTCGAAGTCCGCAACATAGAATAGCGAGGTTTTCCTTACGGAACCGGCCCGGGGTGCCGAACTGCATCTTGGCGGGGTCACTTGGCCGAAGCGGCTCCGATGGCTTGTCCGGGATGATGCCCCGAACGGAGATTCGGCCGGGCCGTAGGGCCTCTTTCGGGATGCCGAGTTCCCGGAGCGACTTTGGGAAGAGTATGTTCAAGGAGCTCCCGCCGTCGATGAGGACACGCTTGAAGTGGACGTTGCCGATCACCGGTCGAGGACCGGGGAAAAACGCCCGGGGTATGGTATGTCCGACCACCGGTCTTCCCTGGCCAAGGTGATGGGCTGGTCGGACCATGGCGTAAAAGGCGGGTCGGCGATGGTTTTCTCGTCGGAGATCGCCATGACCCTCCCCGGCGGTCGGCTTCTTGCTCCTCTTGCTCTCCGGTGCGTGTGGCCCGCCGCAGATCGTGGGCCACGCTCTTGGACGGTGTTTGGTACAATGGCCGTCAGTCTCGGGTCATCTTCTTTGTCGCCGCCCGTTTTTGTCGTCGTCACGGCGGCGTTGGCGCTTCATGTCTTCTTCCCCGAAAACTTTGCCGAGCCCGTAGCATTGACGCATGGTGTGCGTCGCATTCTTGTGAATCGGGCATGGCTGATCCAGACTTTGTCGAACTTCGGCGTCGAGGTTTCGCTTGACCCGTGACTTGACGTTGTTCACGTCGGGCGGCGTCCTCGGAATCGGTCCGAGCGGTCGCGGTTGTCATGGCGATGATCCGGCCTTCGATCCCTACAGTCGGTGTTGCGATCGTTGGGCCGAGGAGCTCTGGCGGCGGAGGAGGGGGCATGGGCCTCTTCCCCGCGACGAGGTCTCTGGTGGTGCCCTTCGGCCTCCTCTCCCCTGTGCGTGGCGTCGGGCGGTTTTCATCGGCTCGCCGATTGTCTCTCGGGCGTTTCTGTGGGAGCTTCTCACGCGGGGAGTTGCTTGTATGTAAGGCCTCGGATGAAGGCCGTGATGACGTCGGTGTCATTGGCGTTGGCGGCCGGTGTGCGCGGCGTGGAGAAGCGGCGAATGTATTGCCGGAGCGTCTCATTGGGGCGTTGCGCCAACCTTTCGAGATCGTGGCGCGTGGCTTGGCGATCACACGTGGCCATGTAGTTGTCCACGAAAAGCTTCCCGGAGCCTGCGCCCGGTTGTCGATGGAGTTCTCCTCCGGTCCGTGAACCGATTCGGGGCGGGAGGCCAAACATGACAGCAAGTAATTTGCCATGGTGTCTTCCGTGCCCCCGGGGCGGCGGCGATCAAGCACGGCGTCGCTTGGAGCCACCGCCGGGGTTAGCCTTGCCGTCGTAGGGTTCCACTGCTCGGGGATCCGGAAGTGATCGGCCACCGATGGGACCGCGGCCGTGCCGAGAGGGGCTTGGGGCCCCTCGATCACCGGGCGCCGTTGCGGTCGGAGCCCGTGCTCGGCGTCGAAACGACGGCGGCGCTCCATCTCGGCGTTGTAGGCATCGGTGCGTCTGGCGCCGATGACGGCGCGAAAGGCCACGTCCGCATTGATGATCGCACGGGCGTCGGGCGGGTGGGCTGGTTGATAGTTGGATCTCGCATGTCGTGGCCGCCTCGTTTCTGCCGCGGTTGCGCTACCTCCCCGTCATTGTGCGATCGGCGGGAACGCTCGATCTTCCCCGGCCGGGGCGGCCGGATCCGATGTGGAGGATCCTGGACGGCATCTCCCCCGTAGCCTGCTCACCGCACTTGAGCAGCCTTGATGAAAGCTTTAGCCCGGTTTACCCGAGGGGTCGGGGCAAGTGCCTCAAGCTCGTTGGCGGCGACGGCGAGATTGGCACTCGGGTCGGTGCTACGATCTGTTCGTCGATGTAGACGAACTCTTACGCCAAGTTCTGTAGAGGTGGCGTCCGGGGCCGGCCGCATCTCGGAGGAGACGCCGCTCCTGTTCCTCGTAAGCCACACGTCGTTCGGCTCGATCGGCGTTGCGGCGCTGGCGGTCGGCGCGATGTCCATCTGTCTCGTCCGGCCGGTGGGTCCTCGTCCCGGCGAGACCGCCGGAGCATGAAGATCTGCGCCGGGTATACCGAGGGATGTAATTTCATTTGGAGGGTTCCGGTCCACTAACAACGATTGATGTATCTAGATCGGATCTGGGAGAGGCATCGGAGTCGGAACCGGGCTGCTCCTCCCGATGGTGTGGAGTGACTCGTCGTCCTCCAAAGAGGTGGAGCTGTACCATGTTAACGGTCGGCGATGGGGTGTCGACCGGTGATGGTTGGGCGAAGTTGTCGCCTTGCTACTTCCCTGGTGGGTACCCGCGGGCCCTTGCGGTCGGGGTGATGCCACCATGGTTGTAGATCTGTTCCTCCGGGGATGTGCGCGATGGCGTCCCGCCGAGTGGTTTGGGTGCCGGGAGGAAATCTCCCCGACCCACCGGGGCCCAAACCCGGGTGGGTCGTCCCGGGCTGGCCGCGATGGGACGCCCGTGTCCAAAGTGGGCCTCACCGGGATGGCCGATGGCCTCGGCGGGTGGTGGTCGGATCGGCGTGGTGCCGGCGGCGGGCGACGCGGGTTGCCATCCCGATCCGACGGGTGGGTGCTTTCGCCGCCAAGGAAGCGTGTTCGGGCGAAGTTCGATGCACTCGCGTATGCCTCCACCGACCCGGTCGATGAGCTCAATCGGTCGTCGGAGTTGATGGAGTTCCTCTCCCGACGGGGCGCTGCGCCGCCCTCTGGGGGAGGATCGCCGTGGCCTCGTTTGAGGCGCTGGCTCGGCCGGCCGGGGGGCGACGCATGCCCGGTTCCATTGGATGGGATCCGGGGTTGGCCGTTCTCCCCGCCATCGTGCTCGGGCGGCGACGGTCCACGTGATGGATCCGACGGTGAAGGTCATGCCCGACGCGGCGGAGAGAGCGACGGTGGAAGGAGTAACCATCTTGCTCACCGACGGATCTCAAACGCACACCCCTACTCGGCGCCCGCCACTCCGACGATATCTGGTCGGCGGCCTACCTTGGGGGGTGCCCGAGGTAGTAGATGAGATCGAGGGTGGTGAGGTGCGAGATCAAGAGCAAGAAAGTAACACGAGACACGGGTTTAGACAGTTTCAGGCCGTCGAGGTGACGTAAAACCCCTAGTCCCGTGTTCTGTTTGTGGATTATGATCGGGAACAATCTGTTTTGGAGGGGGTCCCCGCCCGCCTTATATAGTCGGGGGGCAGGGTTACAAGATCAATCTAATCTCGCCTTCCCCGATCGGGCGTATCAATTAGCCGACCAGAAATCTTATGTACAAGGTAGCCGATCACCCGATGATCTAGGCGAATCATATCTGCATGCCGAGTCTTGCGCCTTACTCCTCGGTCTTCTGGTAGCGCTCGGCATGGTCTTCTCGGGCTGGGCCTTTGCCGACCGCTCGGCCCAGGCCCTCGGCTGAGGATACCCGGGGGAGCAATCCCCACAATAACTTGTTGGAGATGCCCATAATCTGCCTCGGCACAAATTTGACTATCAACACCTCGTAACCTTTCTGAAGGCATCGTCTTGGAAATCTTACATCGTGCTTATTTCCTCGACCGGTGGTGGCACCTAATTACATCTTGTTGAGAAGTTGGAACTACCGTGTGAGGTGCCAACGAGCTCAACATCAATGACTCATAGTTGTGATTAGTCGTGGACAGTGGATGGAATAAGGATCTTAGTGCTAGACTTCGTATTTGACTGTGCCTGGTCGTTGTTTGGTGCTTTGACGAGGCTTTTGTCTCATGGTATTATTTAAGCTTTCGAGATAAGGCTGAGGTCCTTTGTTGTGTAGTTTTTGGACCGGGATTCTCTTATAAACCAAATCAATTCTCCTCTTATTATTGATATATACGTTGGAATCGATAGTTCCAGATTTTAAAAATATCCGAATTAGAAACATCGGTCAGTACCATTTTGGAAATCGAATAAAAATAATACGGAATATTCCCATTGCCTCGTAGGAGCTAAGATATTAAATAAATCCTAGCCTTTTGATTTATGATGAAAATACATAAAACATTTAAATAATTAATCGAAATATTAGAAAAAAGGAAAAAAAATAAAGGCGGGAAATCTCGGGCTGTAGTTCAGTGTTGGTCTCCTTCGTTATCATCATGTTAACTACTAGTTAACTACTAGTAAGTCAACAAGAAAACCTATATACGCCTTGTCAAAAAAAAAAAAGTCTGTGTGCATGTTGCTCATAATCCACAACACATTGCATTCTATTACTAACGAATTAGGATGTTCAAGCGTGCGCATAAGTACAAAGTATTTATAACGTGCTACTATATATACATGAAATGTTTAAAAATTTTCTTGAACCTAAGAAATTATCCTTATTTGAACCATGAAGTTTTGCTTCTTTCTTGGAACTATGGTACATTTCTCTACCACTTATTTCATCAAGACGTCTCATATAGACATTTAACTTTATTCGTGTTAAAAAAATTTACACAAAAAAAAAATCACATATTATCCACTCACATCACATGAAGTTTTGCTTCTTTCTTGGAACTATGGTACATTTCTCTACCACTTATTTCATCAAGACGTCTCATATAGACATTTAACTTTATTCATGTTAAAAAAAAATTTACACAAAAAAATTCACATATTATCCACTCACATCACGTCATCACCCACTCACCTCATGCTTGCACACGCTAATCAGTAAATCACGCATGCATCACGTTGGCACACCGCACACATGTAAATCACATCTATGCAAAACCATTTGTATTAAGTCACATACAAATTACATGGAAATCAAAATATATCAAATTGTAACAGCGTGGGTGGTTGGGCTACGGCGGAGGAGGAGGTGGTGGCGTGGGGGCAGCGGCCGGTGGCGGTGCGTAGGAGGGGGCGGCGGTGGCACGTCGCGGCTGCTAGGGCGGCGGCGGTGCATGTGGCGGCTAGGGCTGCGGCAGGGAGCGAGAGAGCGAGAGAGAGGGGGAATAAAGAGCTTTCGCTCAATTATTTCTTGATTGATTTGGTTACATGCTCCTAGTATTTATAGTCCGAATCGGACTTAGCCTACAAGCTAGGTGGAGGATTTCTTATCGAACACAAACTCCTCCTTTCCCCAATCAATCTACTAACTTCCATCTAATAATTTATTTATTTTTAAATTGTAAATACTAAAAAGGCAGTCGGGCGGAGCATAAAAGGAAGGTGGTCGCGGTTGGCGGCGGCGGTAGTGGTGGCGGCGGCAGGGAGTCGCGCCCCTCCTTAGGGGCTGCGGCCCCTAGGGCAATCTGCGGGCCCCCCGCAAGACGGCGCGCCCCCTCTCTTGTGCCCTCTCTAGAGTCTAGACCATTCCCTCCGTTGTTGGTCACTGTCCGCGTTGGACGTGTGACAGAACTCCTCCCTTCTCGGATCAGCACATCCTCGCACTGAAGGCTGGCCCACTCGGTGACACTGCCTAGAGGTGTACGAGTTCTACAATTATCCTCATAAAGCTGGATCAGAAAGTGGCCCAAAGTGTAGTGGTCATTATTGTTGGAATTGGCTGAAAACAGGAAGCGAGTTGAATGCGCTGATGTAGCGGTAGATGTAATAGCTGAATGGACCAAAGTCCACTATCTGCTGACCTGTAGCTGCTCGGAAAGTAGTGTCTCGGAGGATTTCTAAAAGATGCAAAGTTTGCATAGCCCGTGGAGGTCTCGGGAATTTGTATACCTGCTCAGTGTCGACTTGTCCTCTGATGCGATGGCCTACCACTGCTAGAACCATCATTGGCGTAGATGCGTAGATGTGTAGAAGTGTTGTAGGTTGCCTAAATGGCTAGAGGGGGTGAATAGCCTAATAAAATATCTACAAAGCACTTAAACAAACCGGTTAGTAAATTAAATGGCAAAACAAATGTTGTACTAGCCTACAAGGGGGTTGTAAGCCTCCTAACCAATTCTAGCAATCTAGTACTGCTAAGCCACACACAAACTCCCTAATACACTACAAGCTACACTAATGCACAAAGGTAATTCGCAAGGAAAAGACTGAGAAAGTGCAAACCGTGCCTTCGAGAAGATGACCAATCACCGCCTTATCAATTCAATAAAACCCGAAGAGATGATCCAATAGAGAAATCCAAGTTGATCTTGAAGGATGATCAAGCCACACAAGAATACTAAGGAAGACATGATTTTTTATCCCGAGGTTCACGTGCTTGCCGGCACGCTACTCCCCGTTGTGTCGACCACACACTTGGTAGTTCGGTGGCTAATCGGCGTCAATGTCAAGCCCTCACCGGGCGCCACAAGAACTCACATGAAGTGAGGGTAACTCAATGAAATGAGATTCCACTAAGGATTCTTTTCACGACTCCCGCGGTGTAGGATCAAGACCCCTCACAATCACCGGGTGTGACGAGAACAATCTTCTTCACTTGCTCAACACCCTCCCGCTGCTCCAACCATTTAGGTGATGGCAATTACCAAGAGTAACAAGCTCAATTGCAACAAGATCGCTCATTAGTGCCACTAGATGCTCAATCATAAGGCAAATACACTAGGAACACTCCCAATCACTTTCTCGATCAATCAAAAGGCATGCAATGTGAGGGAGATGATTTGCTTAGCTTTAGGGATGTCAAGTATATCAAAGTGCCAAGAGAGTATCCCTAGAGTCGGCCAATCCACTTACATAGGCGCCCACAAAAGCTCCCAACCGTTACACGGAAACAGCCCCTGTCTGCGTATTGACCGGACGCGGTTTAAGTGACGACCAGAAGCATCCGATCCAGCGTCTGGTCGCACATAAAGTGCCACGCGAAACCCTCGTTCGCCAACAGTCACACGCGCGCGCTTTGCTCAGCAACCGATCGGATGCATCCGCTCTAGACACCGGACGCTCAACCACGCAAGTCCGGTGGGAGTCCAGAGAGGTCCAGAAATGATTTTTCTTGACTGGATGTGTCTCCTGCCCTTGACCGGACGCGCCCGGCGTCCGGTCACTCCTTTGCCTCAACTCGCTGTGCCAGCAAGCTTGACCGGACGCAACACCAGAGCATCCGATCCGCTTGAGTCCGGTCACCCAGCCTCCATTCTCAATCTTTTCTCGCCACCCTTGCTTCTATCTTGCCAACCACTTCATGTCTAGCTCTCAAGCACAAAAGTTAGCACTCTCTAAAGCTCATGGCAAGGGTTAGAGGTTAGTACACTAGGTTCTAATGCACATGCAAGTAAATGAACACCTAGTGGCACTTGGATAACCGATATTGCGTGAAATCGCCCCTGTTCATAGTACGGTTATCGATCCTAAACCCGGTCGTCATCTTCTCTACTCACCTACGGCCGGTGAAATGAAAAATCCTATATTATACCTTTGCCTCTAGCTTTTCATCTCGCTTTTTTTCTCCTTCCATCTTCATGAGTGGCACTTGATCACTTGTGGAGCATCACCACTTCCATCATCTTGATCACCACTCCACCACTTGGCTTGGACCTCCCTTTTCTCTAATGCTACACACTTAGCAATAGGTTTAGTCCTAGGTTTCATCGATTAGCCAAAACCAAACTAGGGCTTTCATCAGGTGACAAGAGCAAGGTGTTGCCCGTCTTTTGGCCAATGCAAAGGCCCTCAATGTGGATGAACTGTTGGTCGTTGTCGTCAAAGAAGATAGCCATTGCACATGGTAGTACGTGCCTTGGCCACTCATGTAGTAGAAGTATGCTGGAGGAAAAGGCGTGCGTCGTTAGTGTCGAGGTTGCCATGTGAATCCCCACAGCTAGGAGGAGGGGAATGTAGTGCCCCAAGCTTCTAGCCAGTCTTGGAGTAGTGGCGAGGTCGCTGGATATAGTAGCGGTCATAGTAGCGGATGATGTCATAATATAGTGAACATGCTGGTGCCGTAGCGTGGACCTCGATGGTGGCGGAGATGATCTAGAGCTCCCTCTCGTTGGTGGCAACTAAGTGAAGCTGCGCAGTATGTCGGTGACATGGAGAGCAGGTAGGACGAGCATGACGGGGCACATGTCATGGCCTTTGTACCCATCTGGTCATACCCATCTGGTGCAGATGAGTCGCTTGGTCATGGATGTCATTGCTGTCGTCTGCAGCGTAGTTGGTGTCATCATGCACCAAGTTGTCGATGTTATCGGTCGTAGTGTTGTCATCGGAGATCACCATTGGCGCTGTAGGAGAAGTCGGGGACATGACCCCCTCTTTGACTTTCTTACTAGTGAAGTCGATTGCTATCAATCATGAGCCCAAGCCAGTTGTATTACTGCTTTCATCGTCTGTGGGCTGAGCGGAGCGAGAGTCGCGCAGTGTCAATGACAGTCCTACAATAAAGACGTTGACTTCTTTGAATTCACTGATATTGTAGGAGCATAATCCATACTTCGCAAAGGAGTCGATGTTCACTGATATTGTAGGAGCATAATTCGTACTTCGCAAAGGAGTCGATGTAGTCGTCTAGTGTGCTGGTCTATTGTGGTGGTGCAACGTAGTTGATGGCTAGGAGATGGGCAAACTCGCGGCAAGAGTTGTGAGAAGATCGCCCATTCATTGATCAGGGGCGTTGATGTTTCTTTCATGAACCACAGATATGCAACACCTGTCAGGTGAAGTGTTGCATATTCTACATGTTCTTGCTGAGGAATGTTGTAGAGCCTAAAGAGAAGCTGATCCACAGATCTGTAGTACTGTTGAATGTTGGTGTCATCATCTGGATCGTATACCGAGGTCTTGGTAAAATAGACATGTCTGTGAAGATGCGGACTACTTGCACCTGGACAGAAAGACTCTATGAAGCCTTACTGTTCTTTGGGATTAGCTTTGGGCTTTTCCTGCGCAACATAGGTGGAAGGCGAAGAAGGCCCCCTTCCGAGGGGGCTGAGCCATCAGTGAGATACCATTCTAGAAGAGCTTGGATTCTAACCTTGTCTCAGACCCGCAGGCCAAGGGACAGTCTCAGGTAGACAGTTTCTATGGGCGTAGGCCTCCTAAAAGGTAATGGAGGCGTGCAAAGGTTTCCTCAGGCCAGACAGACATTGGTCCTCGAGTGCAAAGGCAGAAGGGAGCTTGACAACAAGACTTACCCATCAAGCAGAGATGAAAGTCAGCCTTAGTGATCCGATGGTACCGAGTGGAAGGGTTGTCGCTCAGGTAGTTGCAAGTCTGGCA
Organism: Chrysopogon serrulatus; assembly: GCA_015844335.1. Lineage (NCBI taxonomy): Eukaryota > Viridiplantae > Streptophyta > Magnoliopsida > Poales > Poaceae > Chrysopogon > Chrysopogon serrulatus. The sequence goes on along the minus strand of JADLZL010000873.1, from coordinate 40,548 downwards.
ATTATTGGCCGATCGGCCGTCAATCTGGTTGGTGAAGTCACAGTCTGGCGAAGTGGTGGTGCCAATGGAGAAGTGAGGAGCATGCTCGTTACCGTCTTGACGGTGGCTGGCATCGATGAGTAGTGGGGGTCATCCAGCTTCTCTTGAAGAAACGAACGACCGGTGTCCCGTATGATCGACGAGATCTCATGGATCATGGTGCCGCTAGGAGTTGTTGGACTAGCGAAGGCGGCTGGTGCCTGGACGTCGACGTTGGAGGCGTCCACAGAGGGGCGGCCTTTGTAACACCCCAGACTAGGACTTAAAAGAACTAATATGATATTTATACCAACGAGTTGCAACTTTTTTCCGGAAGCCCATCTCAAAAAACTCTAGTTAAGCGTGCTTGGCTTGTATCGATGGGTGACTGACCGGAAAGTTCTTTCTGGGTGCGCATGAGTAAGGACAAAGTACGCAGAAAAGACTGGTGTTGGTCTGTGAGGGCAGTATTGGTCCTATTAAAGCTGTCACATATAAGCGGACCTTGCCTTGAGGAGGCAGGACGTTACAGAACGGTATTAGAGCCGACTCTCACGGTTTCACGGGCGTGTGTGTCGCAATTGCGCAGACATGGTGCGCATGGCTGGTGTGAATTTGTTGTGGTCACACAGCATGGCACATGCGCTGGCACTGGACACATGGACGTGGCCAAGAGAGGAGGTTCCTGGCCTAGAGTTGATCGACGAGGACGTCGATCTCTTAAGGGGGTGAGGATGTAACACCACAGTCCAGAGCTTAATATAATTAATATGATACTCATACCAACAAGTTGTAACTTCTTTTTCGAAAACCCATCTCCAAAAAAAACTCTAAAGTTAAATGTGCTTGGCTTGTAGCGATGGGTGACCGACCGGAAAGGTCTTCCTGGGTGCGCATGAGTGAGGACAAAGTGCGCAGAAAAGACTGGTGTTGGTCTATGAGGGCAGTATTGGTCCTATTAAAGCTGTCAGATGTAAGCAGACCTAGCCTTGAAGAGGCGGGACGTTACAGCCTTGCTCCACCGCGCCCATGGTGGTGGTGGTGGTGCCCTACTGAATGTCGATAGACGGAGCCGGAGCCACAGCGCTGGGGCGCCCCCTAGTGGCGCGCCCTAGCTCCATGGCACGGATGGGGGTGTCCATGTCGTCGAGGCGTAGATGCATCTTGTCGACGTAGCCGTTGAAGATAGTGGTGAAGCCCTGGAGAAGCTGCTTAAGCTCGGCGGTGGTGTTGGAAGCCATTGGATCGGTCTGGTCTCATGATACCAGCTGTAATAGCGTGGCGGGGAGGGTGGTTGGGCTACGACGAAGGAGGAGGAGGAGGCGGCGGGCGGTGGCGGTGTGCAATTTGGGGTGGCGGCGTAGAGCGGGAGAGCAAGGAATAAAGAGCTTTTGCCCAATTATTTCTTGATTGATTTGGTTTCATGTTCTTAATATTTATGTCCAAATGGACTTAGCCTGCAAGCAAGGTGGAGAAATTCTTCTCGAACACGAACTCCTCCTTTCTCCAATCAATCTACTAACTGCCATATAATAATTTATTTATTTCTAAATTGATAAATACTAAAAAGGAAGTCGGCGGAGCATAAAAAGGAAGGTGGCCGTGGTTGGCGGCGGCGGCGGCAAGGGAGCCACCGCCCCTCCTTAGGGCGCACAGCCCCTAGGGGCGGGCTGTGTCTCCCCCCGGGAGGCGGCGCCCCTCTCTCTTGGGCCCTCTCCCGGCCCATACTCGCCATTGTTGGTCACCGTCTGCGTTGGACGTGTGACACAAATCCAAAGTTGCAAAATAGAAAAAATATTAACCATATTCACCGGATCACACATGCACAGTCAAATTTAGAAAAAAGATTTTTATAAGTAATTGTTTTCTTACTTATTCTATTTTATTTACAAAATAAAAATTAAAAATATATGTATTTCACATATTACCTGTAGAGGTAATAGATGGTCATAACCATCTGATCAAAATAAATGAACGGCTCATAGTCATTGGAGAGTACCACGGCAAAGCTCACCATAAAAATAGGTTATTATGGTTCAGTTTCTGTTTTTGTCTATTCGATTTTGTTTTCCACCACTCTTTACTGCAGTAGCAATTAAGGCTAGCTAAGTTTCCACAGAGTTTCAACACGTGTACAAAAAAAACTAGGTTATGTAGCATTGAAGTTTTATTAGTCTTTTTTTAGAAAAGGGAATATATTAAATATCCCAGCTTCTGCATCGATGAATGCATATAGCTAGTAGCATCCACAATGTAACTATATTTATTTTCGTTGTGCAGGAGAAATCCCAACATCTATTTTCACTCTTCCAGCTCTAGGCTACTTAGATCTTTCAAAAAACCAACTTTCTGGTCCCATACATGAATTCGATGCAGCATCTTCATGCTTGAAAGTTGTATACTTGCAGATGAATAATCTGACGGGGCAAATTCCCCAGTCGTTGTTGGTACTACCAAATTTGACAGATCTCGATATTGAGGGCAACAACTTAATGGGCTCAGTGGATCTTGCATCACTATTGGGAGAGAACCTCACTTCTTTAGCCCTTTCATACAATAATCTGACTGTAGTAGAAGGGGAAGGTATTGATAATTCTTCATCTACCTATCCCTATCAGCTTCTCAGTCTAGGACTCGCTAGTTGCAATATGATAAAAGTACCAAAGTTAATAATGCATGCCAAGCACATGACTTATCTAGACCTTTCAAGTAACAAAATCAGCGGGGATATACCAAGTTGGATATGGGAGACATGGAATGATGAACCCATGTGGATAAATCTTGCAGACAACATGTTCACTGGTATGGAACTCAATTCATATGTTATCCCATTCAGTAATACCTTGAGTGGTATCAATCTTAGCTCCAACAGGCTTCAGGGATTGATTCCTATGCCAAGCTCATCAGCTCAAATATTGGATTATTCAAATAATAATTTCTATTCCCTTCTTCCAAACTTCACGTTATACCTTAGCTCCACTATATATCTTACGTTGTCAAACAATAATATAAGTGGTTGTTTACCACATTCAATTTGTGATTCACCTATGGAAGTCCTTGACTAATCATATAACAACTTTAGCGGACCATTACCACGATGCTTGATGGAAAATAGATTTTTGAGCATAATAAATTTGAGGGAGAATCAATTCAATGGGATGCTACCTTCCAATATTTCAATTGGATGTCCTGTCCAGACAATAAATTTGAATGGAAATAAGATTGAAGGTCAACTTCCAAGGGCACTCTCTAATTGCAGTAACTTAGAGGTCCTTGACCTCGGAAGGAATCAAATTGCAGACACTTTTCCATCCTGGCTAGGGGGGCTTTTGAATCTTCGTGCACTTATCTTGAGATCCAACAAGTTCCATGGTTCAATTGGTCATCTTGAAGATGAAAAATATAGAGGACAGTTCTCAAGCTTGCAAATCATTGATCTGGCCTCAAACAATCTCTCTGGAAAACTGCATTCACGATGGTTTGAAAATTTGAAATCAATGAAGCAGTATGACAATAGAGGAAAGGCGATAGATCATCCAAACATAACAATACTTTACCAAGATTCTATCACAATATCATTCAAAGGGGTTTTCATGACCTTTGAAAGGATCTTAACTACCTTAACTGCAATAGACATATCAGACAATGCACTGGAAGGAAGCATTCCCACTTCGATTGGAAAACTGCTTTCACTACATGTACTAAACATGTCTCATAATGCCTTCACTGGACAAATTCCAACCCAACTTGGTAGCATAACTGCTCTCGAGTCCCTGGACCTATCTTCCAACATGCTATCAGGCGAGATTCCACAAGAGTTAACTAATCTCACCTTCCTTAGTGTCTTGAATTTGAGCAATAATCAACTCGATGGAAGAATACCACAATCACGTCAATTTGCAACGTTCCAGGAGAGCTCATTTGATGGCAATGCAGGACTCTGTGGACCTCCTCTATCCAAAAAATGTGGCACTCCAGATATTCCAATAAGTGAAGCACATCAGAAAAGCTCCTCTCACAGTGTCGATGTTGTTTTGTTTCTGTTCATTGGTGTGGGCTTTGGATTGGGATTTGCAGCAGCAATTCTATTGAAACTGGATTGGATCCTCAGGTGGTACCATATTTTCAGGATTCTGTGTTGACTAGAAGGTGCCGGATTGCCATAAAGGAGGTGCAATATGTCATGCACACACAACTTGGTGGTACTGTAAAATATATGGTAGCTGCTTATTATACAATATGGTTTATGCTATCTTTAGCACATCAAGATAAGTGTTAGTTGTTTTGTAATCTTGTGGAACCAGGTTTGTTTGGCACCTTGGCTTACTAGTACTGTACTTGCTGGTCTTATATGTTATCAGTGATCATTGTTCATCAAAGTGATGTCATATAGATGTTACACATTTTGTCAATGTCCAAGAAACTGCTACTTCATCAGTGACTTTTGCTCTAAATCAAACCTATTATGAACTAAATGCATGTGTTTCCTTTCCCATATTCCTTCACAATGATGGCGGATTGGGCCTGCATACCATTCACCAAATACTGTAACAAGAGGTCTATATAATTAGGACTGGTGAGCAAAAAAGTATACCGGGTGTGTCATTAGGCTTGTGGCGACATCCAGAAGAGATGACGCTATACCATCTCTGAATGCCAGTCAAGATTATGGTACTACTATATAAAAAAATGAGTGTGCTACTAGTAGAATTGCAACGGCTTGCAAGATAAAGAAGTGGGTTCCGTGCAGTGGGAGACAAACCACCTTTCTTGTCGAGTAATATGATGTATTAAGTGTGTATTAGGCTTTATGATGACAAGGGTATAATTCTGCCATTTACACGTTCATTGTTAATACTCACAATATGCCATTCGCTCCTAGTACAGAGCATTGACGTGCAGTAGAGTATTCAGAATATGAAAGATCAGATGATCAGTTTCTTTCTCGTATTCATTGTAAGAAAAGCATTTAGTGTATGAACCACAAGACCTTTTAACAGGCCTTCTGTAAGGAGTCTGGGAACTGCCTTTTGTATGAACCACAAGAATGTATTTTCCTTGTAACAGTCAAGTATATTCTTGGTAGTACACTGTAATAATGAAAAACCATACATGCCATCCTCCCGACATGCAGTTTATTCCCTCAATGAAAGACACGCCTAAATTAAGGTTCAACACGAAAAACAGCAATACGGCAGTACATTATATTAAAAAAAAACAGCAGTACAGACTACAGGCACTGTGTTACGTCATGAACTCTGTTGTTTCAAGATGGTTACATGAGGAAGTCCCTGGGGTCCGTGACGTACCCCGTCAGGGCCGAGGCGGCGGCAGTGTAGGGGGACGCCAGGTAGATCTGCCCTTCCTTGTGCCCCATCCTGCCTGGGAAGTTCCTGTTTGTAGTGGACACGCAGACCTGCACATCCAGGTTACCAGATCCATATGTCAAACTCATCACTCATCAAAGCCGGCCCATGTCAACAAACTAAAATTTCAGAGCACTTGCTGTTTTCCTTCACAGACTCTCAAGGACTTCAATCAATCACAAAAAGCTCTACAATACTTCTTGTTTCAACTGCAATTATATTGATAGCATCTATACGTAGGAAAAAAAAAAGAATGGAAAAAGAATATGCATCCCCCGACAGGAGGGAGGAGGGGGGAGGGGTCTAGTAGTAATGTCTTTTAAGAAGGTGCTAGTGCTGAGTGTTCGAAGGTGCTAGTGCTAAATCTGCACAGGTGCATTATTGTTTAGTGATTCCAGCCATAACTATTCAGTAACAATATTAGAACAGCAACCTAGCACATAATTGAGACGGAGGTACAATTATGTAGCCAAGTACCAAGCATCAGCTAGCCAGTCAGAGTGTGGAACTTGTATGTGCACAATATATATTTTATCATTTGGTAGTTCTTTGCATTTTAAGGTAACAGGCAGAGCTTTATCATCCAATAGTTAAGATAACATAGTAACTATAATTTGGTAGTACTCAGTATATAATATTTGCACAAATTTTTTGAATAAGACGAATGGTCAAACTTGGGTTCAAAAAAGTCAAACATCTTATAATTTGGGATGGAGGAAGTACTAATTTGTGCACTAGAGCCATAGTTACCCACCCAGTATATATACTAAGTACCATGCCTATTATATACAAATGCTTCTAGATTTGCATGTGATACTTACCATAGGTTCATTCATCCTTGCATATGTATCACGAGGGCCACCCAAACAAGCACCACAGCTAGGACTTGCTGGTGTATCACAACCAGCCTCCTCAAATATCTGGGAGCAAGTTTTGCCACCAGATCCTGGTACAGGGAGGCTGTATACGTCCATCCACACCTGCAGAGATTTCACCATATTTCCAAATTATGAATAAGTATACACTCTACATAGTGATCACACTTGAAAATTTTTATTCTAAATATCACCTTTTGTGTAGCGGGGACAAGAAATGTGGGAACTTTAACCTTCTTTCCCTGGATTAAGAAAAAAGTTTTAAGTCAAGTAGCCATGGGATAGAGGAGGTCTGAAAGATAACAGGTACGTACACCATGATAGGATTCAAGCTTCTTACCGAGGCTAAGAACACTTTTGCAGCAGCAACGAAGTCTTCAGTCTTACCACCAGTGCAAGAACCAATATAGACTCGGTCGATCTTGACATCTTTGCATTCTCTTGCTAGAGCACGGTTGTCAGGCGAATGTGGCTGCAGATTCAAGACAGTTATTGCTTCGTTTTTATAGGAAAATCAACAAAAGATGAAGACTGCAAAATACTACAACAAACCTTGGCAACTACTGGCTCCAGTTTTGATACATCAAAACGGTAGTCACTAAAAAATCTGAAATAAAATAAGCAATAAATCATGCACATGCTATATCAGATGATCACACAGAGACTACACAGTCAAATGTCTGGAGGGAAGAATTAAACAACAATTATATTTCTTGTATGTGCATAACATAATTAATTTTCAAAGATAAGAGAACATGGAAAAACTAGTGGTGTATCTTTTATCCATATACTTTCAAAGTTCAATGTTGTCTAACAAGGACTCATGATCCGTAAGGCAAATATCTTTAAAACTGAAAACATGCACATAGATGCATACATAACATGAGCTGAAGGTCAAGAAAAGCAAGGACAGCCTATAGTTACCTGGCCTGAGCATCACTGTAGACAGGTTCATAAGCAACTGATGTCTTACCCTGCAGTATACCAGCACAACAAGTCAACAACAATGACGTCAGAACTATCCTAGAAACTAAACAGTAGAAGCTCATTTTTGCAAATTTTTCTGAGCAGTCTCTATCTCAAAGTTATTGGAATGTTATGAAAGAAAAGCATATTGGTCCAACTTTATTATGAGCATTTCAAGGGGACTAGTTTTGTACCTCAAGGTATTTAAATGTAGTTTCATCAGCAGGCACAACACCGTTCTTTCCACCAGCTTCAATAACCATGTTACATAGTGTCATACGCTCTTCCATCTAGCAGGTGTGTGAAAAAGGACTAAGTTCAATGTTACGCAGTGTGGCAATTAATTAAGATAATCTTGAGAAGAGAAACGCACAGTTAGACTTTCTACAGTTGATCCAACAAACTCCATTGATTTGTAGGTTGCACCAGATACTGAAATCTCACCAATAATCTGTAAGTAGCCATTAACAAGAATAAGAAGTCCTGGTTACAGGAAGATCCTAAGAAGGAACAAATTTAGCACAGCTTGTAAGCTTACTTGCAAAATCAGATCCTTTGCAAGTAAATAAGGCGGCATTTCTCCATCTAATACAAACCTGATAGTAGGGGGCACCTGAAATGAACAATAAAACAGATCAAAACACTGTATTCTTTTTCAGGAGCTGACTGAAGCGTATCCACGATATATGACAATGAGATAAGAGGATGCACAGAACAGATTTGAGAAAAAATCAGAAGAGTTTCATGTGTTGTTTCACTGAAAAGAAAATAAATGCATAACTGATGTATAAGTAGTGCTAACTGAAATACTGGATATTTCTATTATTGTTATCCTTTTATGAAATGCAAGTCAGTGTAACAACAATAATATTTTATTGATTCTCATCTATCTTGAACTTTGATTTATAATATAAAAAAATTGCCACTCTCCTGACCAATAGATGAAATAGAGGTACAGTTCAGTTTGCATATACCCTGTCTTTTTCCTTTTCTTTCTTTCTTTTTTTTTGGGGGGTTCTTTAAGACTGAATTTAAAATCTACCTTCCAAGACTAACAAGAACCATGTGCATACCTTGAGAAGAGCCTTTCCAGTGCCCAACACAAAACCTGCATCGGTGTTTCCAATTCCGGTTGCAAATTGACCAAAGGCTCCAGCATTGCACGTATGAGAATCAGTACCCAGGAGAACCTAGAGAACAACTGGAGCAGGTTAGCGCTTCCCAACATGTTGATGTTGTACAATCACAGGTGACCTGTACTTGAAAGACTCAGAAAGGTACCTCGCCTGGTCGGCAGTGGCCTTCCTGAGCCAGTGCGACATGGCAGACACCTTTGTAGTCTGGATTAGCCTGCAAACAACTCTGAAATGTAAAGTGTTCCTTCCGGAAGATGGGAAAACTATAAGGAACCTAAATTTTGGTACTAGGAGGCAGAGAATCCATGATTTATGAACTACTACATGAACCGAGAAGCAAACGAGTTCGAGGCATACTTTGAAATTGCTGAGGTCCTTGATGTCATAGAAGTACTTGATGTTCTGTTCCATACAGAAATCCCTGAGGATATCGACATTGCGGTTGGCGCGCTCGTCGCTGGTGAAGATGTAGTGGTCGGGGATGATGACGACCTTCTCGCGGTCCCAGACCTTGGCGTCCTCCCCGAACTCCTTCTTGAAGATGCCGATGGTGCCGGGTCCGCAGACGTCGTGCGTCATGAGCACGTCGACGTCCACCCACACGTTCTCCCCGGGCTCCAGCGCCGCGCGCTCCGACGCCCGCGCCAGGATCTTCTCCGTCATCGTCATCGCGCTCTTCACCTAGAGAAGTGGAGAGGCGGGCGGGGGTGGCCACGCGTAAAAATTCGTGTGTGTGTGTGTGTGTAAATCGAACGCAGCGCGCAGAGCAACAGCTGTAGTTTGGGATTGAGGGGGGAGAGGGGGCGTACCGAGCCGGTGGATGAAGGGGCGCGGGGGGGCGCGCGCGGGCGAGGCGACGGCGCGCACGCGGCACGGCTTGGTCCGGCGGCTCGAGCCCGCGCGGTACTGCGCTGGCGCCGGTGCGGGCAGCTCCTTCTGCGACGGGGAAGGGGGCGAGGAGCGGGAGGTCAGTCAGTAACGGGGCGTGAGAGAGGTATAGAGGAGAGGGAGAGGACGGACCTTGTGGGCGAAGGCCGCGGAGGCCTTGGTGGCGGCGGAGACGGCGGAGGCCATGCCGTGGGCCGTGGCGGCGCGCGCGGCGAGCGGGCGGGCGGGCGAAGCGTCGAACACCCTGCGGGCGCGGCGGGGGAGAGTCGGGTCAAGCGAGAGGAGGGGGGATTGGAGCGGGGTGGTGCGGCGCGTGTGCTGGGAGAACGGAGGAGTGTCGTGTGGCGTCCGGCCGCCGTGGCGTGTGGGGCCACCGGGTGAGGTGGGAAGTGGGAAGTGGGCGAGCACACGAACACGAGCGCGGTGGTAGCTGCGACTGCGAGCGGGACCGATATATAACGGGGGAGAAAGGGATATGAGCACACGAGACGGTGGACGGGATGGGTTTGCAAAAATGAGCACGGCTTTGATGTCGGTATATGACCCATTGAGGCATTGAGCTATGCATGAGCTGTTTAGGAGACTAGCTTTGTGACATGGAAAAAAAATAGTATTTACTATTTACTACAGGAGTGTTTCCTCCATCCAAAAGCACATTTGGGCATTAAAAAAAAAAAGTGTCATCAAAATAGAAGCATGATCTTCAATGTTTATATTCCAATATTTACCCAATTGTTAGCATAATCCTAGTCATGGACTTTGTACTATAAACATGTGTATGATCTGACTAATTGTTGACCATAATAAACTTACATAGTAGTATAATCAATCTATATATAAAAAAGGCGTCTCACATTGACAAATATATAGAGTACCAAGCAAGAAGATTAAAGTGACACTAGGACTGCTAAGCTACACTTTTATTATTGCTGCAATGTTCGGGTAGTCATATAAAATTTGACTGATTTGCGATGAGAGAAAAATATTGTTCGAACGGCTAATAAGACAAGCGAACAAGACAAATAGTAACTGCAAAAAGTGGAGCTGAACGGAGCTATTCGTATGGTTATGGAGAACTAAATAAATATTTATAATTAATGATCAATTATGTTCAGCGTAATCCTAGTCATTGACTTTGTACTATAAACATGTGTATGCTTTGACTAATTGTTGACCATAAACCTACATAGTTCTATATATAAAATGAATCTTACGTTGACAAACATATAGAGTAGGCGAGAAGATTATATAGTGAACCAGGAGTACTCAGCTGCACTTTCTTGCCGCTACAAGTGGAGGCCAACGGAGCTACTATTCGTAGATAGTTATGAAGAATTAAAGAAAATATTTACGAAACGATCAATTATATTTTTACCCTCTTGGTCCTAAATTATAGGTCTTTCTCCTAAATCAAATTTCTTTAGTTTTGATAAATTCGTAGAGACAATATATAAACATGTTTAACATCAAATTACTTTTTGTTAAATGTTTTCTCATTACATGTATGTTCTAGTACTGCATTTATTCGAACTTATAGGTGCCAATATATATTCCTTAAAGACGTGGCTAAAGTTACATAAGGTTGGTTTAGTACAAACCTAAAGTGACCTATAATTTTATTTTGACTTACATAGAGTAATAAATTTGTCAACCGGTTCCAAATTTCATGAGAACTACCTGAACAAAAAACAAAAAACATCTACTTAAGCTATTGCTAACAGCCATGTTTCTGTTTTTGCAAGCTAATTGTTTGGTTCATCTTTTTGGAACTCATGGTTCCTTGGCCACTACTCTCCCCAATTGGCCTAAACAAATATCAGGAGGGAGAAGAACTAGTGTGGGGCCACGCAAGCAAGAGTAATCCCAACCATATCTTCCCAGAGGAAGAGCCATATTCCAACACCGACACATGCAAATGCAAGTCAAGTAAACCAGACATGACTCATGAGACATGGACTTGGACAAAACTGCTGGACAAGCAGCATTTGAAAACTTGGCGGCTACGCTTGCTCATTTGTCTTGTCGTGTCAGCCCGTGAGGCCGTGAATCGTGCACGTGGTCCATGTCCATCTTCTTGCGTTCTGTTCTACCCACGTACTAATTTGGCAGCCCACTGAAGCTCAGCCCAGCCCAACGACGCAGGGTTTGAAGGGCTTTAGGACACCGGAGCCCAAGATGAAGCCATTTGGGCTCGTTTTAATTGCTTGGATTCAGATGCCCTCTCGTCACCCTATAGTGGGCCTAGTTTCAACTTCCACGCAGATGGCTCGAATTCCACGTCAGACTCTAAAAAGGCATTGACAAGTTTCAATTTCTGATAAAACTTATTCTATTTCATGAAACCTTTATTATCTTGCTCTCTTCATTTATTATGTAAGTTTATTTAATGCTCATTAAACTCCTGTCCACCGAGATTGCCTAAACATCGCTAGAAAATAGCATGATTTTTCATTTTGAATAGTGGAATCGCCATGTTCTAGAAATTCATTCCAAGGGTTGTTTGGAATGCAGGATTCTAGAAATACATGAATAGGGAAAAAATGTAGAAATAGAATTCCAAACATCTAAATCCTATGGATTAAGAAAATATAGAAAATTAAAATAAGATCAAATGTTTGAATGGAGTGCAGAAAAACACAGGGATTTGATGAGAGAAGCACAATGGATACTTTCTGCGAGATTCAACCTCTTGATAGATTTGATGAGAGAAGCACAATGGATACTTTCTGCGAGATTCAACCTCTTGATAGAATTCCTCTAAAATTTCGGTGAAACAAGCCGTTTCATAAGAATTCTTATAGGATTTGCAGGAACTCAATCCATTATTCCAAAAGAGTCATTGTTAGAGATGCTCTAACACTACATCATAGTAGATGTGAACCTTGGTGTTTTAACTGACCGTTATATTATGCTAGCTATCTGGCTCACATTATGGTATTTGTGACCAAAATCAAGACATAAAACCGTCAACTGTACTGCAAAAGAAAAATAGTTTGGTACATAAATTTTTTGAATAAGGCAGTGATCAAACTTTGGATAAAAAAAAATCAAACGTCTTATAACTTAGGATGAAGGAAGTAGTAACCAAAAGATTCAGCTTTTCTTTGTGGGATGCACCAAACTAATTATTATTTGCAAAAAAAATTGAACCGATGTGCTAATTGCAAGATGATCATTGGTTAGAATAATCTAATCCTTGCATGCCACTGGCACTAAAGGTGGTTTGCCATGTGCAATGTTGATTTCTATATTTATTATTCCAAGTGTTATCATCGATCCAAGTTTAAGATAATAATAGTACCATCATAATCAACTGCCTCTGTATTACAGTATATATATTTAGTAGCCAAGTAATTGACATCATCGATGATGAATATATACGTCGATGCTGGGGAAGATTAGTAGCTGAACACTCTGAAAAGGCAGCTTTGTTCTAGCAAGAGTTCAAATCTAGGCTTGGTGTTTCAGTCAACACCCAAATGCATTTTCAGTTAGATCAGTTGATGGCACATCATAATCTACAAGACTTGGTAACTCCATTCACAGAAAAGGAAATGGATACTGTAGCTAAGGATATGCCAACAGATAAGTCCCCAGGGCCAGATGGTTTTAATGGACACTTTTTCAAAAAGTGTTGGCCTATGATCAGATTTGACATGTATAGGCTATGCAGAGATTTTTATGACAATGTGGCTGATCTCAAAAGCATCAATCATTCATACATAACTCTAGTGCCAAAGAAGTCAGACCCTGAAAAAGTTACTGATTTCAGACCTATCTCTCTTTTGAATTCTACAGTGAAATTCATTACAAAGCTCTTATCCAACAGGTTACAAAAGCAAATTCTCTCAGTGATACATAGAAATCAGTATGGTTTTATCCAGGGAAGGACCATACAAGATTGTTTAGGCTGGGCTTTTGAATATCTCCATCAATGTCATGCTTCAAAAAGAGAGTTAATCATTGTAAAACTGGATTTTAAGAAAGCCTTTGATATGGTTGAACATGAAGCTATTCTGAGCATACTCCAAGCAAAGGGCTTCCCCGACGGATGGTGTTTGTGGATAAAAGCATTCTCGAGCTCGGGAACTTCTTCGATGCTCTGAATGGTGTACCGGGAAAGGATTTTCAATGCAAAAGAGGAGTGAGACAAGGTGACCCTCTTTCTCCTCTTCTCTTTGTGCTAGCAGCTGATCTACTACAGAGTATCATTAACAGTGCTTACCACCAAGGGCTCTTCAATCTTCCTATCCCTGGTAGAGATGTAGATCATTTTCCAATTGTGCAATATGCAGATGGCACCTTACTTTTTATGCAAGTTGATACTCGACAGTTATTTTGCCTTAAAGCTCTGCTCAACACATTTGCAGCATCCTCAGGCCTGAATGTCAACTTTCAGAAATCTTGCCTAATTCCAATTAATGTGCCACATGACGTAATCCACCGCTCACCGGAGTCTTTGGTCAGATAGAAGGGACTTTGCCTCTTCCTTACACCGGTATTCCGTTGGGGACAACTAAGCCTTTGGTAAAGGATTTTACCCCATTAGTAAGCAGAATAGAAAGGAAATTATCTGCAAGTTCAAGTATTTACGGGTTACTCGAGGCGGATTGCAGCTCCTCAACTCAGTAGTCTCCTCTTTTCCCACTTACTTCATGTCCACCCTCAGCCTACCTAAATCTGTGATTGCTATTATTGACAAGTTTAGGAAAAGTTGCCTCTAGAGAGGGAATGATATAAATGCAAAAGGATACAATCTGGCTGCATGGGAGATGGTGATGGTGCCTAAAGCTAAAGGAGGTTTGGGGGTGAAAGATCTATATATTCAGAATGATGCTTTGTTGTTGAAGCACGTCAGGAAATTCTACAACAAGGTAGATGTCCCTTGGGTTCAATTGCTGTGGGCCACATATTATCAGTGCAAAGTACCACATTTATCCCCACGCAAAGGATCATTTTGGTGGAGAGATATTTTAAAGCTACATGACAAATTTAGTGATATAACTCAGTGCCTAACAGGAATGGGAGACACAATTGGACTGTGGGAAGATTCTATTCAGGGGGATCAGCCTTTCTCAGTCAAATTCCAACTGTTGTATGATTTTGTAAGCAACAAGAATATGTCACTCAAGGAGGTTCTGGCAACAAATGATTTATTGGATCTTTTCAGATTGCCAATGACAAGACCAGCATACAACCAGTACCTGGCTTTCAGAGAAGAGTTGGACAGCTTGAGGGATGGTGTAGATCAATCTGACATCTGGATATGCAACTGGAGTGGAGGTCTGTATACTCCCATGAATTACTACAAGCAGCAATTTGCAGATTTGGTGCCACCTAGGCCTTTTTGCTGGATTTGGAAAGCTAAAGCCATGCCAAAAATTAAGTTTTTCACTTGGCTTCTGTTGGTTGACAGGCTGAACACCAGGAATATGTTGAGAAGAAGGAATAAACACCTTGAGGAAGGCTATCTTTGTGTAATGTACCCAGATCAGACAGAGGAAACCTCAAGACATCTCTTCTCTGATTGTCCAGCTGCAATTGCTAGATGGTTTGCATTGGGCATTCAATGGGATTATCAGGATAATATATGTGATATGCTAGTGCATCAAAAGGAGGTGTTTGGAAGCCAGTTCTTTATGGATCTCTTCATGCTTGCTGCCTGGAGCATTTGGAAGGAAAGAAATGATTTTATCTTCAATCAGAAAATTCCTTCGCTGGCAAATTGGAAGCTTCGGTTCAAGGATGAAGTTAAACTTCATCTCTTCAGAGTCTCAATAGATCAACGTAGTGCAATTATGAATTGGATGAATTCTCTGTAGAGCTTGTAAAGCTTGTTTGTTCTTATTTCGAGGCTTAGAGGCTTTGCTATTCCCTGCTGTTTTTTCTTAGCCCTAGGTAATATTTTTTTCTCTCTTGTTAGCGCTCTGCTAACACCTGTACTCTTCTGTTGGTTTTAATATATTCCTGGGGGGCTTTGCCCCACAGTTTGCCTCAAAAAAAATTAACTGATATCTATAACTTGTATATGTTTAATATCTATAACTTGTATATGTTTAAATCCTCTCTAGCCTATTCTCTTGATCCTGATTGGTTGAGAGTTCAAGAATGATGTCAGCTGATATCTCTGAGCATCTCTAAGAGTTTGCCAAAATTCACTTGACAAATCTTGTGATTTGGTAACTCTCTAAAATATATGGCAAGTGAAAAAAGAGTTCCTCTCCAATAGTTTGGCATAATTCACTTGCCAAACACAGATCAAACTTACATTAGGAACCCCGAGACAAAAATAAAATTATATTTATATCCTTCCACCTCTTGAAAACTTACATCAAGAACCCTAAAATAGAAACAAAATTGTTTTTTCACCCTTCCACCTCTTCTAAAAGCTCGATGGCAAGTCGCGTCCGCGCGCGGATATATCCGCATGCGGGAGGAAAGAATAGCAACTTGGGATAAATGAGGAGTTGATTTGAGAAGTTGTTGGAGAGGGTTTTTTGTGATTTTGCCAAGAAAATAAGGATAGCAAGTTAAAATACCAAGTTGTTGGAGATGCTCGCTCATTTATTTCCCACTAACTATTTCTTTTTTGAAATAGAAAAAAAAATCGTAGCACCCTAAACCAAGTATCGTAATTAAAATCCAATTGCACCATGGTGTTTCTCGCAATAAACTCTTCAAAACAAGACCCCATATGAATATATTTCGATAACTTTTTAATAAAAATTTAAACCACTTCTAAGCAAAAATCTGTTTATAAGCAAAAATCTAGCAAAACTGCATATCACATGGATTACATGTAGTCCTAAATATGCGTATAGATGAGATTTTGGTGATGTCCATTTCAAATAATCTATACCATGTCAACGGATACAACATCCGCAATTGACCTACTACTTCCATATATATGTATCTATAAATTCATAGTTTCGGCCGTTATAAACGACTCCTTACATTTTTACTTCATACCCAAAAAGAACGCATGAAGCATCGTACTAGTTTTATTATGTGATTATTGTCATGCAAAAACGATTAATTATGGCCAAAATCATCTTAAATGAGTGTCCTTATTTGAGTGTAACCTACATCGATTTATCTTTTATATAGATCACCGATCTGAAGTGCGAACCCCAGTATAAAATACTAAAAAAGAGAGGAAAAGGTAAGCGAGCAGACTTATGCTAGGCAGGACATTTAATCAATCCTAACCTTTTTTGATCACCATGATTTACATACACATAACACATGTGAGATGGCACTAAAGTACGTAAGTTACCTAAATTACAATTTTTTCTTGATTTCATTTACTAAACTAGTCATCTCAGATAAGTAGGAGTATAGCATAAATATATATCGCCACTAAGAAAAAAATACTCTAGTTAACAGTAACTAGGAGTATCGGATCAGCAAATTACTATTTTTTGTCAGAACATCTATTATATGTTCGTATCAACAAATTCTATAACCAACATATGAGAGAAAAATTGAAAGGAAAAACATGTAGGAAAAACATGTCCCTTCTGTTTGTACTTTGTACCGTCGTGCAACAAGGATTGTCAAAGCAGGAACCATTCAAAACAAACCCAACAAACTTCCGAACAAACTTGAAATTTTTAAAGTTGCGTCCATTTGCAAGAAGGAAGACGACAGACAGAAGAGAAGATAAGCTGGGCGGCCGGCCGCATGCAATGCAGTCACGCACGTCCTCTCAACTTTCGCCTGCCATATACTCCTACATAGAGGCCGGCATGCCGGCTTTCCAGGGAGGTGGGGAAGATCCTCCGATCCGTCTTCTCTGGCCGGCCGCTAGCTCCACCCACCTCGTCGTCCTCGACGAATCCCCACCTCCCTCCCCGCCTCCCGATCTGAAGAACATGAGCGACGCCACCACGGCCCCCGCCGCCGCCGGAGCCGGCCGAGACCACGTCGTCGACGACGCGCCGTCGTCGCTGGAGACGACGATGGCAAGCATCCGCCAGGCGTCGCAGCAGCAACACCACCACCACCAGCAGCAGCAGCAACAGCAACAGCAGCAGCAGACGCGGCTGGACGACGACCAGCTGGCGGAGCTCCGCGACATCTTCCGGTCCTTCGACCGCAACGCCGACGGCAGCCTGACGCAGCTGGAGCTGGGGTCCCTACTCCCGGTCGCTGGGGCTGACGCCCAGCGCCGACCAGCTGGACGCGCTCATCACGCGCGCCGACACCAACTCCAACGGCCTCGTCGAGTTCTCCGAGTTCGTCGCGCTCGTCGCGCCCGACCTCCTCGCCGACCGCTCCCCTTACTCCGAGGACCAGCTCCGCAAGCTCTTCGCCATCTTCGACCGCGACGGCAACGGCTTCATCACCGCCGCCGAGCTCGCGCACTCCATGGCCAGGCTCGGCCACGCGCTCACCGCCAAGGAGCTCACCGGGATGATCAAGGAGGCCGACATCGATGGCGACGGGCGCATCAACTTCCAGGAGTTCTCGCGCGCCATCACCGCCGCCGCATTCGACAACATCTTCTCCTGACTGACCGATCAATGGCCTGACGGCAGGGATGTGTGTGTTCGTCGATCGTCGATTCAGTTCTTGGTCATTCCTCCCAGTGTGTTCAGTTTGTTCGTCTTCTTTTGGTTGGAGAGATTAATTTAGGATGGAGCTATAGATGAGGTGTGAGGCGTTCTTGTGAATAACAGATCAAACAAAAAAGGAATCAATTTAGGGACAAATTACATGCATGCATGTTTGATTGTGTTCCATCTTTTTGGGTTTTTTTTTTTTTCCCCACCACGAACAAACCGAATTTCGTTACTTTTTAAGCAACCAAATTTACAATAATTTGAAGCCCAAAATACTCCAGCTGATGGAAATGGATCGCCACCAACTTCAACGCTTCTGCCCCCTACTCCAGCTGCAAGCAGCTTCTCCATCCTTCTGCAACAACCCTGCCCAATATGATAATAATAATGCAGAAATCAAACATAAAGAAGGTTGATATATATTCTTTAAAACTGTGGCTCAAGTTAAAGAAGGTTGAGCATCTCCAACGGTTTTGCAAATGAGCTTTGCATTCTTGTTTTTGCAAAAAGGTCTAAAAAACGCCTATCCAATGGTTTTGCAAATGGGCTTTGCATTTTTGTTAACTTGGCAAAAAGCAGGAAAGGACTTGCATATATGCACGTCTCGTCCGCGCTTGGCATTTGCCGATGCTCGCGCTATTTCCCTCCCGCGCACGTGGCTCCGGCCTTCCGCCGCCGTATTTTCCCTCGAAAGCTTGGAAGGTGCTCTTCCAAGACTGCACATCACAATTTTCGTCAACGCCGGCTGTGGGGAGGTACGCCATGGATTCAGTCTTCCACTGCGTGTTACTGCCGCCTGTTGCTTGGAGTAGTAGATATGGCCTGATGGAAGTAGTAGATGGCCGATTTGGGAGGATGATTTGGCCGGCTAGGAGAAGCAGAAAATGGCGCGACGAAGAGGACCGCGCACGAGAATAGATCGGAAAAAAAGTGTGCGTCCAAAATTTCCTTTTTTGCCAAGTGATAATGCAAAACCGTTGGAGATTGACTCTTTTGACCTTTGCCATATTTATTTGAGACTTGGCAAGCTCCCAATTTTGCTAAACAAAATATGCAAAACCGTTGGAGATGCTCGTAGTTAGTACAAAGCCAAAATGACATGTTATTTGAAACACATATATAGCGTAATAATTTGTTTGCTTGTTCCAAATTTCATCAAAAACTACCTTATTAACAAAAAACAAATAAATTTACTCAACTACTGCTAACAACCATGTTTCTACATTGCTACCTAATTGCTTGGTTCATCTTTTGGAACTCATGGTTTCTTCTTTCTTGGCCATTACTCTATCCAATTGTTTATAGGAAAACAAGGCCTGAACAAATATCAGGAGAGAGAAAAAAAACTACTACTTTTAGCCTTGAGACAGTCTGGCCACACACGAGTCATGACATCCACATCTTCCAAGAGGCAGAGCCAGTTTTCCAACACCAATACATGCAAATGCAACCAGACTTGGACTACTTTTTTTTTATTTGAGAAAACCAGATTTTGGACTACTCTACTGGACAGCATTTGCAGACTTGCCCGCTACGTGTTGTTATTTTTTTTTTTCTTGTCAGCCCAGCCCAACGAAGCAAAGGACGGCCCCTTTAGAACACCGGAGCCCAAGATGCAGACATGGGACTCGTTTTAATTTGCTTCAATTCTGAGGCCCTCTGCAGAACTCCAATCGAATTCCATCTGAACATCACAAAGGAAACAACACGATTTCATTTCGAATTGCGGAATTCTGTCTAGAGGAAGAATCAGATCAGCTATTACAAAGCTCATGTTAAAGCGATAACTAAGAAACCACCCCTAATGTTCAAGACAATAAATGAAATTCCAGTCATGAGAAGCAAACAAAATCATGGCACTAGACACTAAAAGCTTACATGTCTCCATAACAACTATCTTGTGCTTATCCAAGCATGCAGTTGAGTCTAGAAATGGAGCCAATAAAGTTTTTTTTAATTAAAAACTCATCATTTCTTGTGAATCAAATTGCCTAACATAAGGTCAGGGTCCTATTTGTGGGGCAATACCAAACACCCAACGAACCGCATGCCGGAGAAAACGAGCAAAATGTCAATCAAACAAAAGATGTTCAATTGTTTCAAGCTCATTACAAAAATAACTAACTTTTCTACATTCCAATTCCCTTTTGCTAGATTATATTTTGTTAAAATGATCCCCCTTTTTTTTTCAGAAATAACATGAATATTTTGTTTTTAAGGGTATTTTCATTTGCCATGTCTCCTATGCAACTTTCGTAACATTATTGACTAGGAACTTATACATAGAGTGATATATTTAGAAAACTCAAAATACTTATAATTTAAAATAGAGGGAGTATATGCTAGCTAGAAAACTGTATTTGAAGATGCATCGTTTCATAAGGATAGATAAATAAATAAAATTTCTGGACTTTCAATAAAGAATATAAAATCAACTATTTAATTTAATTTAATATATGATATAAAAAGTTGGAAAAGAGATAAGGCTGTTGGGTAGGTCTTATCTGCACAAGGTGTGTAAACTAATGGACAAACAGCAACACGTCATGTGCCCATGGTTTTAAAAATGCATTTTTGGCAGCGAGGCAACAATAACACGCCAATCGACATCATTTCCTTTGGCTCATCATAATGTAATATTATTACCACGTCACACTGACTAAACCGCCTAGATCACCCAAATCCATAATTCGCGTAAAATAAGATACTATAATCTTGTCCCATTGATCATATCAAATCGGTCAAAATTTGTTCCCCACTAAAAAAAAAAATCATTCAGTCAAGTTACGCCTCAATAAACAAAACATATTTTTTTAAGATGCTCTAATATATAAAATTCGTCTGCAAGAAATATGGGCCCGGATGCATGTGAACACTTTGGAAATCGTAATTAACTAAAGTGCTTCTACACCCTTCCCCACAATATTATAAGGAATTAAAATTATATGCATATTTTTTATGAATGCTGTAGTTGAAAACAGAGTGATTATTATCTGTTTTGCCCTGATTATTGTTGTTGCTGCATTTCTTCCAATAACTGGGAATTTAGACTTATTCTCACATATGTACAGGTTCTTGCGCTGCAATAAAGAAATTAAATCTAAGGAGGATCTAAATAGATTGACTTGAGGCTCACTAGTGCACCCATCAAAACTGTTTTGTCGGAAAGCATCTAAAATAGTTTTCTTTGAAAAAGAGCATCTAATACATTTGTGTAAGGACTACTAGTTGTTAGTGTGCACGCATGGTTAAAAATAAAAGTGAACTGGATGTGTAGAGAAAAACTGGTATCTCCTTTTTCTATATACTAACCAAAATATTCAACTTTTTCTTGTGGCAATGAACCAAACTATTAATTCTTTATACAAACTATTGAACCGATATGTGCTAATTGCAAGATGGTCATCGGTTAGGATAATCTAATCCTGGCCACTTGTGCGAAAGGTGGTTTGGCATGTACTGACTTTTCTTGTGCAATGTTGATTTCTATATTTATTATTTGAAGGTGTTATCATCGATCCAAACTTAAGATAATAATAATACCATCATAACCAACTGCCTCTGTATTATATATGTATATATATCTTCTACTAGTAGCCAAGTAAATAACATCATTGCTGATGAATACGGCGATAATGGATAGAGAAATCAAACGATATTTTACTATGTGAATATTCATGCAAAATGATTATTTATGGCAAAAATCTTCTTAAATCGATGTCCTTTGAGTGTAAACTACGCCGATGTTTTTTTTTATATAGATCACCGATCTAAAGTGAGAACCCCAATATAAAATACTAAAATATAGGGCAGAAAAGTTAAGCCAACACACTTAGGGCCGGTTTGGATCCAATGAACTAACAACTAGTTTAACTAGTTGGGTTTTTTGGACTAGTGAACTAGTACTAGTTGATTCTTGGATTACACATTAATCCATCCACTAGTTCACTTACTAGTTTACTGTTTGGATCCTTTGGACTAATTGTTAGTCAACTAGTTACTAGTTCATAGGATCCAAACAGGGCCTTAGTCTAGATGAGATGAGGATTTATAATATCCAAGAGAGTTAATTAATCCTAATCTTCTTGATCACCATGATTTACATACACATGTGAGGTGGCACTAAAGTAGTTACCTAATACAATTTTTTATTGATTTATGGAAATTCATTCACTAAAGTAGTCATCAGATAAGAAGTAGATTAGTGGTGGGCAAGAGGCTTTCGTCCACCAAAGAAATTTCATATAAATAATATGTATAGTTTTTTAGTTTAGAAAAAGTCATACTTTTGCTTTCCACATATATGCCCTCTGCATACATTTCTTAATGTTCCGGTCGCTAGCTAGGCTATAAAATATAGCTTTAACAAAAAGAAACTTCAATATAGAATGCTGTTTTGCAAAAACACTCTTGTCTTTCTGCAATTTTAAGTCGTTGAAGGCACCAGCTTCATTTTCAGGAGGAATGGAATATATGATGATGGATTTGTGGTCCATATATTTGCTATCGCACAACAACATATGAAGTACTTCAGCAAATAATAGATATATATGAATTAAAAATCTGAGACATGATACAAATTTTGGATGCGAATATATTTTGTACTATGTACTAGCATTACTTGAATTATTTTGTAAAAATACTATTTTTCTCAGAACATATATAATATAATATAGTATGGACGTGCAATTTGGCCACTAAAAATACGCCTAGTTAACAGTAAATATGATCATCTATGTTCTGATGAATAAATTTAAATTCTAACCTAGGCACGCATAACGCATAAAAAACCATGTTTATGCCATGAGAGAAAAAAAGAAAAGAAAACAACATAGTACTTTTCTTGTTTGTACCGTCGTGCAACCAAAGGACTCTGAAAGCGGGAACCATTCAAACAGATAGCACGAACTCCTCCTCCCACCTCAAATCAAATTCATTAAATCATTAAGGACTCGCCAACAAAAAACACACAAAAACCATAAACTAATTCCGCGTCACACCGCATATTTCGAAATTAGCACCAGCCAGGATTAAAAATTCCCCCTCTAGACGATACAAAACAAGGAAACGATTAAAAAATGAGCCCACCATTAATTTTCCCACATAAAAAATCGCCCACTAATTTAGCCCCAATCACCAAACCGAACAAACTCGAAATTTTTTAAACCCTCCGTCCATTTGCAAAAAATATATTTTTAAATTAAATGAATACTTTCTGTCCTTGTTTAAATTAAATTAAAACCAATCGATCGCTTTTATTTCCTCGCTGTATTTCCATATCTCTTCTTCCTTCTTCGTCTCCTTCCTTCCCTCCTCTCTCCCCTCGTCGCTTCTGTTCTTGAATTCCTCGCCGGAACACGGCCGGCGGTCAAGCGCGAAGCTCGCAGGGCAACCGTACGTAA
The DNA here is from genome assembly GCA_015844335.1 of Chrysopogon serrulatus. Classification (NCBI taxonomy): domain Eukaryota; kingdom Viridiplantae; phylum Streptophyta; class Magnoliopsida; order Poales; family Poaceae; genus Chrysopogon; species Chrysopogon serrulatus. Next base: position 17,333 of record JADLZL010000873.1, on the reverse strand, counting down.
CGGCTGCTCGCTTTCCCGAGTTCTCGTGCTGAATTCCGGGCTGTGGGTCTGAATAATTCCTGAGCTCCCGCGTTGTGATCGCGCTCGTCGTGTCTGTGAACAAGCAGAGCAGCAGCAGCCTCTGTCCTCTGATGGTCACGGCCCGACCAGGGACGTGGTGGTAGCGTATAGCCTGGAGCCCACGATGGAGATCACGGAGGCGTCGCCAGCCCCGGCCGCAGCACAGCCGGCGCCGGCGCCGGCACCGGCACCGGAGACGACGACGACGCCGGCGAGCTCTCACTCTCAGTCTCAGTCTCAGCCCGCGCCGGCGGTTCCGGCCGCTGCGGTGTCTGTGGCGGCGGTAGCGGGAGGGGAGACGGGAAGAGGAAGCGGGGGAGGCCGCGGAAGTACGGGCCGGACGGGACCCCGCTGCGGCCGCTGAATGCGACGCCGATCTCGGCGTCGGCGCCGGACGACGCGGGAGTCGGGCAGTACACGCCCGCGGCGGCCGTCGGGGCCGTCATGAAGAGGGGGCGGGGGCGTCCGGTCGGGTTCGTCAGCCGCCCCACGCCGATATCGGTGGCCGTGACGGCCGCTGCGCCGCCCACCCCGGCAGTGGTCGTGTCCGCGCCGGCGCCGGCGCCGGTGCCGCACTCGCAGCTCGCGCAGCTCGGTACGTCCTCCTCCGTCCTTCCTTCCTTCCTTCCTCACTCCTTGTGTTCCTTAATTCTGAGAAATTTCGCCGCAAGTTCGTTCAATTTCGATCCAAGATTGGAGTTTGGGGGCGAAACTGACAGGTTGTGGAAAGTTGTTTTTTTTAGTCAAAGAAACTCTGCTTTGTCGGAGCATAGTTGGTGTGAGTTCTGCTATTCTAGGTAGGTGAACTGAAACTCTGAAAGAGACATGCAACTAGTTTCAGTTTCAGGTCAGGTTTTTCTGCTTGGACCAGTACTTCGGTAGTGCTCATGTTTGTCTGAAGACGTGGCATCTGTCGGGTATCCATGTCGTGTTTTACTTGTGCTTTGCAAGTGATTTCAGGCTTTCATCCTTCAGGCTGTGACATGCTTGCAACCCTATCTGATAAATTGACCACTATATGATTGGTACTCAAGTCTTGGTTCTTTTACTAGTAGTAGTAGTACCTTATTAAACCTAGGGCCTAGGGGGAAGAGAAAGAAAGACTAGGGAAACTGGAACTGTCTGTCATGCCTGTTGAGGGAAATGGATTCTGCCTGAATGTTGTGCATTTGAAAGTTCAATGGGAACCTCACCACTGTAAACACCGATATATATTCATATTGATGTATGATATGATCGATGTGTTGTCATAGATGACCGGATTGAGTGGCTTGGAAGCCTATTTATTGATATTTAGTTGGACACATAACTATGGCTGATAGTGATGTTAAACTAGTTGATGTCTGCTGGGAGCATATTCCTTCCTTTTCGAAGGGAAACAAATAGTTAAAAGTTGCTTGGTGGATGGGGCATGGGTTACGTGTGATATCTGCAATTTTTAAGTGGTTTACGACGTTTCCTTCAGCCATGAAACCGGTATGTTTCTACTGTTTGCTGTTTGGCATGGGTAGCCAGATAAGGTGTAGTGGCCTGGTGGGATAGCTTAAAAATTTCTCTACAAAGATTACGGGGACTCTTAAAAGCACAAAACACAAATATCGGAGGTGATTCAGCAGAAGTCACTGGTACCTTCTGTAGACAACGGTGTCATGAGATCACTTTGTTGTCGGTTGTGCTACAGTAATAGTTTCTGGTTGCTCCTCCTCTTTGTTCTTTTCGTTTGTTTTTTAATTACCAGAGTTGCAATGAATAAACTTAACAGTTTACACTCCCTGACTCACTTCCAATTTAATAAATTAGGCAGAACTCTTGGATGGCAGCCCAAGAAATAGAACACTTGTAGACTGGCATGCAGGCCAAAGGAAAAATTAGTTTGGTGCATTAGTTGAATATAAGGTTGTTGTATGCATCATACGGCTGTCATCTTGTACTCTTTGTACCCACTCTGCACTTAATAAAATTAAAGGCATACAAAATATTCAAAGTGAACATTCTCCTGTCCTGAGAATTTTGTATCATTTCATTTCTGAGACATGATCTTTGGTGCTGGGCAGGTGAATTGGTAGGTTGTGCTTCTGGTGCCAACTTTACGCCGCATATTATTAATGTTGCTGCTGGTGAGGTAAGTATCATTTATCTCCATTTATCTCCTCTGCTTAGTAAAAAGCATTGTACTTAATATCTTGATGCGCTGTATACATTTATTTCTTGATTGATGCCCATTGCTCTTGAATTAGCATTCTTTAGAATTCAGACATCTTCCTACATTTCATTCTAATTCCATCAGTGTTCTTATGAGCTTTTTATTTTATTTACTAGGATGTCAATATGAAGGTCATATCTTTCTCCCAACAAGGTCCAAGGGCAATTTGTATTCTATCTGCCAATGGTGTCATTGCAAATGTTACACTGCGTCAACAGGACTCATTAGGTGGTACAGTTACTTATGAGGTTTGTCCTTATTGACTTCTGAAGTAACATACATATACTCCTATATGTTTAGAGTTTTGGCCAGATTATTCTAGAATATGCATTAGCAGTAAATCACCCACGTTTCATTTAAGAAGTGAAGCTAATGGATGAACTTCAGTTCTTACTTACCATGTTACTTCCATGTTAGCTATTACCCTGATGTGTCTTCTTTTTTTTTTTTTTTTTTTTTTTGCATTTGTTCGTTGGAAGAGAGTTTTTTGGCGTTTTTTAGCAATCAATTGTTCTTCCACACTACTAAAGACCCTCGATAACTAACTCCATAGTCTTCATAGCCTTATATGGTAATTTTGTTGTTTGCCTATGTTGCCATGAAACATAGTGAGATTATTATATGGGTATTCAACAGATCAAGTACAATATATAAATTCTGGTGCAGAGCCAGAGATTGTAGCAAGTTGAAGTTATTATGCTTCTAGTTATAACTAAATGAGCTTGTGAGATAGATCAGTGCATTATGTGTGACCTGCATCACTGAATAATCAAGCCTTTGTGGCTTTCCCTTCTTTAATTTTTATCCTCTCTAGTTAAGATGTGCCATAATGGGTGTGCTAGTAGGAGAAATGTTAATAGCAGCAAAATTCTGTTTACTCTTGTGTTATATGTACCCCAACGGAATGTCAAATTGCATATCATCAAAGAGATAAATTAATTAAGCAATTAATCCTCTGAATGTCCAGCACCTGATGTTTGAATAAGCACATCTGATAGCAATTCTTCAAAGAAGGTGTCTATCGTGGCCTGGTAGAAATGCTGCCCTCATATTGAGAGCGAGCGCAAATTAAAGACGAAGGTCAAATTGCAGATCACACCATATATGTGTTGCTATAGAATATTTGTATGGTTTGACTTACGTGACTAGAACAAATCATGACGAGGACCTTTCCATCTTTTGTGAGGAAAGGTAAATGGATGGAAACTCGATGGAAACTAGTAGCAGCCCACCTTGAAGAAGCTGCAGAGAAACTATATGCATGTACAATTATATATACGCATCAATCATGTTTTTGTCATGTTAGTGACTTAGTGTATAGTTGTAGGAAAAAAGATGTGTCTAGCTAGCCTGTTGCTTGGTAGTTCTTGTATAGTTGTATGTGTGTGGTTATATGGTATGCAGATAGTTCGATCAGGGCTTGCTATTTGGAGAAATGCTAACAGTGGAAATATACTAAAAGGTTCTAGTTTACTCTGTGTTGTATCCCAACGGAATGCCAAATTGCATAGCACAAAACTAAATTTAGTACAATTAATCCTTTGAATGCCTAGCAACTCATGTTTGAATAGGCAAACTTCATTTCAAAACATTCTTGAGACTTAGCAAAACAAAAAAAATGTAGGTCAAACGTACATTTCAATGCCATATATATGCGTATGTTGTTTTGACAATATCCATATGGTTTGACTTATTTACATTAAAAAATGGTTTGACTTACGTGACTAGACCAATCATGATCAGGACCTTTCCACTCTTTTATTATGAGAAAAAGATAAATGCATGGAAACTAGTAGCATACCAGTATCCCACCATGAAGAAGCTGCAGAGAAACTATATATATGTAGAAATAGAACTATACACATATGCAGAAGTCGTGTGTTGTTACATCATACATGTAAGCTGCAGAGAAAAGGATGTGCCCAGTTGACCTGTTGTTTGATAGTTCTTTGTGTGTTCATTTACATGGTAGACGAATAGTAATTACACATGTTGGACTCATGTGACGACCTTCAACTTCTCTCTGGAAAATGCGTGTTGTTTAGTCAAAATCTTGTGAATCCTTGGATTTCTGAAAGTAAGTGCTATTTCATATCCTGTAGTGTTTTTTTAACTGACATACATACTTTTAATTCAGGGCCGGTTCGAGCTGCTCTCCTTGTCTGGATCTTTCACTCCTACGGATAGTGGTGGCACCAGAAGCCGCTCTGGTGGGATGAGCGTCTCCTTAGCAGCCGCCGACGGCCGTGTCATTGGGGCGGAGTCGCCGGCCTCCTCGTGGCTGCTAGTCCTGTCCAGGTATGCGAACCCATTGGCCATTGTTGAACCACGGAAATGAAAATATGTGTAATTACATGATTGACTAGTAGTCACTAGTCCATTGTTGTCATGACACGGCAAATCTTTGTTAATTGCAATGTGCAAAAACCTGAATTGGCCTTGCTGCTGTGGCATGGCAGGTCGTGGTGGGAAGCTTCCTGCCGAGTTACCAGATGGACCAGAACGCCAACAAGAAGCCGGTCATAGAGATCACGACAGTGCCGCCGCAGCCGGCGACTGTCGGGTTCACCATCTCCAGCGGGGACATGATGGACGACGCGTACAGCGGCAGCCAGCAGCCTCGGTCGATGGCGGCGAAAGGGAGCTCGACGACGGCATTGTTCAAGGTGGAGAACTGGACGGCGCCCACGCCTGATCAGGCGAAGAAGACACCGCCGCCACCGCCAACGTCCGAGGCCAAAGTCCCCGTTCCCGGAGGGTGAGGCTGAGACTAGGGTGAGGCTGAGACTGGGATCCTCCACATAGCCGGCTTGTGTAGGCTGGTAACCATCAGGCCCTGCAGCTTGTAGTTGTAGGGAAATCAGTAATTTGTGATCCTTATAATGATGCCATTTTAGTACAAAAGTGGGTCAGCATGATTTAATTAGGTTTCGACATTTTTCAAGTTTATATGTATGGAGCTTCATTATCCATGGTTTAATATCAGTGTATCCTTGTTAGTAGTAATTAAGTACTCCTAGTAGTAGCAAATTTTGTGTGTTCATCTGAAACAAATATACATAGCTTTTATTTGTGTACTCTGAAAGCCACCATGCATGGGAAGTTCAATGAGCTAGTTTCAATGGCAAAAAGCCTCAGCTGAAGCTCCAGCATGAACAGAGTGCCAATGTATTAATGGAAGGATGTTGTGACGAGATGGTGGACTGGTGGTTGAGGATGCATCCAACTCCAACGTAAAGGAAGACTCAAATGAATATAAAGACAATTGAGGACTCCACATCTCCACCATCATTGTCATGGAACATAACTGTTCGTTGCTGCTAAGCATCGTCTCCTATGGATCTCCTCTTACAAGAAGTCTCATCTCTGATGACATTTAGTATTGCTTCGTCAAAGTAGTAGTAGCAATTTTACATGTTCATCTGAAACAAACATTGTTGTTTATGGCTTATGCACAAATAACCGGAAGGCGATTGAACTACGTCACCATGTAAAGGTCCTTCCAATAATGGCGAACACCATAGCGAAAGTTCTAACAATGATGGTGGAACCAACCAAATGCGGATAAACCCCATCTTCACCAACATTGTTACGGATGGCTCCTCACCGAGGCCAAGCTAAGGCGAATGCCCCTAGACCTAGATGATCCACAGATAGAGGGAACGTCCTCTTTTGATGTCACCTTACTACATCGCACTATTACTAATTAAACTTCCATAACAGAACCATTGCGAATCTATTTTCTTCAAATTACCCATTTTTACAATTTTGAAAAAAAAAACATAAAAGCAACCTCCTAAATCTGCGTCTAAATTGTTCACCTCCACCACAATCAAATATAATTTGAAATTTGAAATAAAAATATATTTTCATCTAAATTATCCATGTTATTATGCTAGAAGAAAAGCAACACCTTTGCCATATAAAACAAAAAAAATCCATACAAATCCACATCTTAATAGTTACCAAAATAAACTATTATGAAAAATATAACCATAAAAATTACATAAACACACATATATAATTTTAAATTATGCACTTAAATGACTAATTAACTTAAAATAAACTGGTACTTCTAGACCTTGTGAAGTCACGCATCATACCTTTGAACATTGTGCCTGCATAGACTTTATGTCGGAGATTTTTTTTGCCTGTCTATGATCTTGTTTTTTTTATCCTGGAACATGTATCCTATAGATTATCATATCATACAGATTAAAAGAGAATACAAAAAAAAATCGTGTACCTTCACTTTATTTTTTAATAATAAAGATGTTTATCTACATGATTAAATAGGGATTGCTTGTTAAATGGCCGGTAACAATAATGTACCTTCCAAATTTTGCGCTTGTTTAATGTAAAGTTGTCATTCCATCCTATAAATCCCTTGTAATTTTGTATATTTTTTTAATGCTTCTGTACACTGTATTTGGGACCGAGTGAGTAGTTGTTTGTGCTATTTCTATGTTGTTTGATTTGTTTGTTTGGACCTTGATAGTGTCCTGTCATTTGTTGTGATATTCCTGTCACTTCTTATATAGTCTCGTCTAGGTTTTACTTATTTTTATTATATAAATATGATAAACAGTCTCTTCTTCTTTATTATTTTTAGAAAAAAGTAGTTTTTTTCTTATGACTTTTCATTGACGATGGATCGTTGGTCAATGATACTTTATCCCTCCCAAAATAAATACACATATCACTTATCGAGATGTAAAACTTTTTTAAGTTTAGCCAAATATATACACAGAAGCAATAATATTTGAGTACGTATGTTCGGAGAAGTTCTCAGGGAGAAACTTATGTACTGAAAACTTCGAGTGCTGACTGCAAGCGTACGTGTGAGACCTTGGTATGAGAGTTATGTTGCATTGCATTGGTATTAATTAAACAAGTCGACGCCCTCGCGATCAATGCAACTCGTAGAAAAATACTAGACATTGTTTGCTACCATCACCATCGATCATTTCAGATATTTACAATGTATGGCAGTGTCGTAGACTCCTGGCTAAGATATATCGACTCATGATGGTCGATATATCTGCAACTATTTTCTTGCTCCACAACGACTGCACACTATGCATGTAACTTACGCTCGAGGTTAGCCAAACTAGCTTGCTGCCGCAACTAGGGACAAGTTGTGCATCGAGGAGCTAGCTCCATCAGAAGCTTGTGGAAAAAAAGGGAGAAATTTAAGCTGCTAGCTAGAGCTAGGTCAGCTAGCCAGCATCGGATGAATAATTGAAGAATATGTATATATCTTGCATGCAGCTAGCACATAGGTGAGACAGAAAGACGGCACCAAATTATCTCTCTGGAACTGAAAGCCAACTTGTGTAACTTGTGTGGGGCTGATGTGTAACTTTCCCTGTGTAACTCCTGGAAAACTTTCAAGACAGAGATGCATGGAGCATTAGTCTCCGCTAGCAGCATCATCTATTATATCTAGCTATTACTGCACTGCATACGCAAGTTCCTGAAACTTCATGCATGTCAAGCAATGCGGTTTCTTGTTGATGGTCATACATATATATCTACTCTAATATTAAAGTCAAAAGTGGATTCTTCCAACAACCGTGATATCTTATTTTCCATAATGTCGATGTGTACCTTTGTGTCCCGCAATGCCCTCGCATACTTCCATACTTGTCAGGGTGTGACCTCGACTCGTGATCCGTGATTATATGATTTAAAACAGCATATCCAGCAACTGAATGGAGTTTGATTCTACTACGTAATATGACGTGATCGCTGAATAAATCTTCGAGCTACTAATCGTCAAGGTAATCACGCGAAATACTGTAACAAAAACAAGGTGATTGGCCGACAGGAAAAGGAGGAAGAATTAACACGTAGCTAGATAGTATAATTGTTGTGCTTTCAATAGTAAACAATGTTCCCGTCAACAGTGAGGCGTCTATAGTGATTTCGTCAATCTTGAAATCTTCCGACGCAATCTTATGGCGGTGCTCATACAGATAAGATTTGTGTGCGTGTCTTTATAGGGGGTAAGGGTGCATGTGTGTAATTCACAAAAAAAGGTAGATTAACAATAACATACATATTTGATATATGAGTCGATCGAGAGCTATACATGGTTGTGATGCATGCTTGGTGATTTATTGGACATGAAGAAGAAAGAAAATAAATCCCCAGTCACACACTCTTTGAAATGCGCAAATTTCTAGTGATGTTGTGCTAGCTAGTCATGAGTGATCATAGTGTGGAAGATAATAAAGGCAACAAGAAGAAGAGGCCTCAGTACTAGAAGTGCAATGGTCAGGGCAAACATGTAAACTAAAAAAGAAATAAGGATCTATAGGTGTTGTGATTGCCAACAAGAAGAGGACTCGAGCAAGACATGAGATGCAGTAGTAGTCCTTGTAAAGTGTGGTTGTTCGATTCAATTAGCTCGTTCCATGAGGTGAAATGGTTCTCATCCAATACTAAGAAGGACATTGGTTTTGCTTACTTGGGAGACGTACGGTACGCGCTATCTGCTATAAGAGTGGGATGACATTAAGTTCAAGTTGTTTGATGGTAAATATATGTTGCTTAAGGGTTCGAGGCATGAGCCGAGGCTAATAAGGAATCTGATTTTGCTTGGTTTTATATGAAGAAGGTTAGTTGTATCCAGACCTTGAGAGTCAAACATGAAAGCAAGACTGTAATGGTTGGTTAAGAAGTCAAGTGCACACCAGTACGTACAAGTCAAATGACAACGTTGTTAAAGGTTGAGTCATAAATGACAATGCAATTACGGTGGTGTTTTGTCCGGGTGATGATGTGGTTGTGGGATCAACCTCATCAAGATGTCTGGATTGAGTGAGCGGATGGAGGAGACGACTCAAGTCTAGGCACACGTAGAATTGCACATGCATGGTGCCTGCCTGCCGGAGACTAACTTTGGACTAAATGCTTGGACGGATCGAAACCATCGCGCATTTTTGTACGTACCCACACACCGTAGCCGTAGTACGTACTCGCTAAGCGGGTATCTATATATATCTAGCCAGAGGAGCATGTAGTAGTCTCGCTCTTAGCAAGATATGCGCCGCCGCCACAGCAGCAACAGCAGCGCGCATCGAACTAGAGCAAAGGATGAGCATGCATAAACACTATCAAATGGGTGGGCTTCTCTTAGTGTTTTCAAATAGTAATTAAACACTACCACTAGCCCTAGCACATAGAAATTCTTACTAGCAGGCATTTAATAGGGAAAGTTTATACTAAATTTTAAATACTAAAATACTAGAAGAATTAGAAAAACCTGGTTGTAAAAGCTAGCGGGCGGCTGCCGTCGTCAATGGCCGGCAGCAGGCTGCGATAGATATGACAGAAAGCTAGCTTGCTGGACTAGCCGGAGACGAAGATGTAGGTTAAGCACGTATGTTAGTATGTAGCCTCAGGAATGGCTGGACTAGCCGGAGACGAAGATGTAGGTTAAGCACGTATGTTAGTATGTAGCCTCAGGAATGGTCAAGGTGCCCACCACAAGCACCAATTCCCTTTGCCACTGTACAAATAGATATTCAGAGATATGCCTATAGCTAACCGGCCGGCTTTATGTCTACTCGTGCTCAATCAAGTCCACATGAGAAAAAGACTCTCTACCTCGCTCTAGCTACTAGCTCAGAGCACATCGTCTTCAACCAGGGCACAAAATGGTCCATTGCTGGTCATGCATGCTGCACCAATTTTCCCATTGTTGCCGGCCATGCGTGAGACATGAAAATAGAAAAAAACTTCAGTGAGGACTATTCTCACTAGTCTGGATTTACTTTGGATCGATATACATGCAGCCAGGCGCCTCTCGTTCGATCTCGACGTTTACTTTGGATCGGACAACGAAGAAACTGTGAAGAAACTACTGAAGCGTCCCCATCTTTTCGTTACGACTAATTACATATACTAGTACTTAATTATCTGCAATATGTATGCAGTGCAAATGACAGCATCAGCAGCCGCAACACACTAGCTAGCTAGCTACTGCTGACCGGAAATTTTCAACTCCACTCCGGAGTCGAAGCCAATTAAGTCGACGTCGCGCGTCATTGTTGCGAGCATGAAGGCTTCTCCTGCCGCGCGCAATTTTGGGAAACTTTCCCGTCTTCTTCGAGGTTCGCCGCAGGAGGCAGGATGCATGCAGGTTCGCGATAGTTTCTGCTGCAGAGAGCAGATTATTCATACTCCTATCCTATATATCCTAAGAAAAACTATAGTAATGTACTAACAGAAAAGAAAGCACGAGATGCCAATAAACGAAGGTGCCTGACTTGCATTGGTTACTTATTGTTACTGGCTACTGCTGGTTCTCAGCAAATACCGGGAGGATGTGGTATCTCGCACGCATGCAGGATCTTGCTTCCTATAGTACTACTCCCTCCTCGATTCCAACTCCATTTAGCTTCGATCTTTCCAACTTTGACCAATGACTAAAATGCTATATTAGGTTGCATGAAGTTGATGTTATTGTATTCATCATTAAATAATTTTCATTCATCTGTTCTGTAGCCTATATATGGACTAGTTAGGTGGTTGTTGAAAGGTCCCATGAGCACCCAAGAGGATGATGAATTGAGTACCTAGTTCAAACTAAATTATCATTGGGAAAACCATAAATCACTCTCATGTGATGTGCACCTAATGTTTTTCTAGTGTGCTCTAATAACTTAACATTGATCCACAAAGAGTTTTGCAACATAGAGCCAACTCTATCAACTAGACTAAAGCTAACCTAGTAAGGTAAAGGCCACACAAGAAAAGCAAATGTGGAAGCAATGAACACATAAGTAACAAAAGCTCAAGTTAGAGAGGATAAACTTTCTTAGATACAATGATATATCCCATGGGACCAGCCATCAAATCACAATCTCTAGTCTACGCTAGAGCTCCACCAAATTATGCGCATGGACATGGTCACCAAGTTTTTGTAGGTCACGGTGTTGGATTTGCCACACAAGGCATTCGCCAACCAAAGGCTAGTGCCATAATCGTGTATCACATGAAGTCTCCTCATCGCTATTAGCAGGGTCTTCTGGTCACCTTGACACATCTTGTACATTATGGAGCTTCTCGACAAGAAGGAGAGGGTTTCCTCATCTACTGTGCACCGATAAGATGTCTCTCCACAATGATACCAATAGATCACCACCTGGAAGGACACCACAAGCCTTCACTGAGAGGTAACGAAAACCAAAAGTGTTTTGGCTAATGTCTCTAAGGACACACAACCTCTAAAGCCTAAACCTTGACTCAGGTCAGAGGCATAGAGGCAAGCGAACCGAGTGCGTCTTATTTGCTTGTGTACATCAAAGGTGAGCAACTCAACAACAACAACAACAACAACAACAACAACAACAACAACAAAAAGCCTTATATCCCAAGCAAGCTGGGGTAGGCTAGAGATGAAACTCAAGAGAGACAAGAAACTGGGAGACACAAAAGGGCACAAGACAGAAAGAGATCATGATTCAGACACGTTGATTGCCAGTCTCCAAGCGCTCCATCCGAAACTAAATCCTTGGAGATATTCAACAATCTCAAGAATATATAGCTAAAATTAGCCTCATCTTTCTATTTCAAAATTTTTAACTTCAATAGGAAGATGAGGCTAATTCTAGCTATTCTTGAGATCTTTGAGTTGCTCGGCTACGATTTAAACAAGCAAATAGGGCGCACCCGGTTAACTTGCGAAGTACAATGGTATTCAGAGAACGCATTTCAATATTGGGTAATTTGTAAAGTTGTGAAAAAAACATGGAGTTTATTCCCTCCTTTCCAAAATAAGCTCACCTTTAGGAATCAAGGTTTTTCTTAAAATATGGTGCAACATAGGTCACACCATCTAAACAAGATAAGTAGCAGCAGTTGCCATGGTGCCCCCTGCAAGCCCCTGTGAACCACCAGCGAATAAACAAAACCACAAAAAAAAAGAAAGGAAAAAAAACTGGGGGAGCTTATATCCCTTTCACCACAAATCTAACCTATACTTCTATTTGTGTATACCAGCCCTCCCCTCACAAATCACTGTTCATCCTCTCATAGGTTACTGTTCTGGCGACAGTAACGGGTCGCACAAACAGTACCTCACCCGTTATGAACAGTATACACCCGTTAACAAACATTGCAAATCCGTTAGCAACAGTCAGGTTAAGTACAAACCCGTTAACAACAGTAACGGGTTAACCCGTAAAAAAACAGTATAAATACATTACAAACAGTAACAGATCAATTAAACCCGTTACCAGCTCCTCGGAAGAAAAAAAAAAAAGAGCCCGTGCAATGCACGGGGTGGCCTGCTAGTACCGTCACAGATGCTCTAGAGCCTCTGCTAGTGTGTGTGTCGGATGTCTCAAATAGATGAACAGTGAGATATTTTACAGTGGTAGAATCATCACTTTAATCTTATCTTGGTTTCCGTGCCTGTTCCTAAAATGCCAACTCATTATGGAAATGAGGGAGTATATTAATTAAGAATGACATGCTATGAGTCAAGCTCATGTAACCGAGTCAGGAAACCCGAGTGAACTAGACTGATTTTTTGAAAAAACAGTGAACTAGACTGATTCGGACAACCATTTTAATCTTCTTTAGCAAGATAATTCTTCTTATAATAATCTAAAGATAAAACTCCAAACTGTGACCCGATCAGCCCCTAAGCAGCTTCCCTAAATTATGCTTTGCTTGAAGAAAAAGTCTGGATTTGGCGCACGCGGATACGTACGTAATACGATTTTATATTACTAGTATATTTATTAGTAGTAGTACGCGACTGCGCGTAGTAGCCACGCCGGCGGAATTTTTCAAATACTCCTGCTGCTTTTTCCGTTTATAAAGAACGAAAATGTAAGGAAAAAAGAACACGTCGGGCCGGCCGGACACGGAAAATTCGGACCCAGCCCAAAGAGCTGGCAGGCCCGACGACCCTCGTGGAAACGTCGTGGACCGTGTGGGTCCGTGGCCGAAAAGCACATCTGCATGCAGACCAATGCATGCAGCGGACAGGATAGGACAGAGCCCCCAGCCGGGCCCACGGGGCAGTGGGACCAGCTTCTCGAAGCGCGGGGCGGCAGCGGCAAGCACCACCACTCTAGGCCTTGTATGGTGGTTGGAAAGAGATCGAAAAGTTACAGAAGACTTCACGTTTGTTTGTGGTAAATATTGTCCAATTGTGGCTCAACAGGCTCAAAAAGATTCGTCTCGTGATTTACAACCCAACTATGTAATTAGTTATTTTTTTATTTATATTTAATGCTATTTACATGTGGGAAACAATTTGTGAGAGGAGAGATTGGAAAGTCCATCCAGAAGCACTTCGTTTGTTTGTGGTAAATATTGTCCAATCGTAGCCCAACTAGGCTCAAAAGATTCGTCTCGTGATTTACAACCCAACCGTGTAATTAGTTATTTTTTTATTTATTTTTAATACTCCCTCAGATCACAAAATAACTTTATCCTCCGTCACAAAATAACTTACTTTCTTTGACTTTTAAAAACTGCGTTTGACCATTCGCCTTTATTTAAAAAATTTTATATAAATTATAAAATAAATAAATTATTATTAAAATATCTCTAATGATAAAACAAGTCATAACAAGATACATGATATTTATATAATTTTTTTTAAATAAGGCGAATGGTCAAACGCAAAAGTTTAAAAGTCAAAGAAAGTGTTATTTTGTGATGAGGGTGTTTGACGAGCGCGAATGTATGTGGGGGAAGTACTATTTATTGAAACAATGTGAGGGAGAGAGAGTGGAAAAACTTGCATCGCCTGCCCGCTGCAGGCGCCCGTACGTGCGCGTGTGTGTGCCAAATGCGCGACCCGGCCGGAAGCCGAAGCTTCTTCCGGAGTCCCGAGTCCGGATCGGGATCCTGCCCGCCGCGTGGAGGCTCCGCATTGGTCGTCCAAGAGCAGTTTGCGTCATCGGTGCCGCTCGCGGAGGGCTGCAGACGCATTGGGGCGCTGATGGCCACGTGGCGTGCTGTGGTTGGTCGCCCTTTTCTTAACGCGGCAAGTAGTACGACGGGTAAAATATTTGTCCCATTAATAAGTCAATCGATTCTGGTACTAATTTGGTACTATACATCTTAGTATAGAAATTTAGTCAAAGTTTAAAAAGTTTGACTTAAGACAACTCAAAAGTTGCGTGATTCGAGAGGCAGAGAGGGAGTACTGGTATCGTGGTGGAGTAGTAGTACTTAAGAAAAACAAAAGCGCCTGATTGGTTGGCAACCAACATTTTGCCCGCGTAAAAAGATTTGGCAAAGCTATGATTTTTGAGCTAGTGATTAGTTAGGCTGCAAAATTTCTGACTACTACGTATTTGGCTTGCCAAAATCTTTGCGCTTTTTGCGAGATTTGACTTGCCAAATCGCTTGAGTATAACAAATTTTTGGTGGCCAACCAATCGGAAAACTATAGTCAAGGTTGTCGGTGGCTAGGGATATTTAACTGCAATCGCCTGCGTGGTGTGCACTCTTGAGATAGCATTCTTACCATGGTCCCTACATTTTTAATAGCAGAGAGCGAAAGCAAGCTATCGGAAATACCACTTCTACTTCGTGGCACGCCAGCGTCGCGGCGTGGATTAGAGCATGCAGGTCCGTGCGAGAAATGTCCTCACGCCCCTCCTTCTGCTTGCTCGCTACAAAGCGCACAAAAATGAAACTTCAGACCTTCTTTGCAGCTCAGGGCGTCCCTCGGCGGCATGCGAATTTGTTGACCGCACAATTGATTCTGGTTGACTGCGATCAAGAGTCAGTCCATCAAGCATTCAATGGCCACGGATGGCTTCTCCTTCCTCACGATCTCGGAAAGCTCCCTCATGAAGCCATGGCGGCGAAACATGACGGCCACATGGGTGCTCCCCGATCTCCAACTACAAGCTAGGATAGAACATGTGAAGCAGCTCTCGGCATCCCGGAGAAGGCGAAGCCGATCCCATCGAGCTAGTACTCGACAAAAACTGCGCCACGCGCATGCTCGCGAAGCTAGTTCTTGGCGGCCTCGCTGCACGGCCGCACTGCGTGCTACCGGCCCTCTAGCCTGCGGCAGCTTGGCGGCTCTGCACGGTCTCGTGGCGGCGAGCGCCCACGTCTCGCTAGCGGCGCTACGTGTGGCGCAGCGGCCTGCGCTTTGCCGGCATGGTGGCTCAGGCAGCTGCACGCGGCCTGCTTTCGGCGTGGTGGCGTTGCTGCGTCGCGATTTTACGGACTCGGACCAGGGCGGAGGGGCGGGAGCGAAGTCATTGCGTGCAGAGCTGGAGCTTGGCGTGCAACCTTCTCGTCTCGGTGTACTCACCATGCCGGGCGAGTGCGTGCAAGCGTGCCGTGCGTGCCTCTGACTTCGGCGAGGCGGCACCCCCGTCGCCATCGGCCTCTCGGCGTCGGCGTCGTGGAACCAGAGCTCACTGAGCGACAGCAGCGGCTGCTTTCGGATCGCTCGTGGGGAGGGGCCTCACGGTGAAAGCCCGGCGGCGTCGGGCCTGAACCACCATACCGTGCAATGCGGCGCCCGTCGCATCGTGAGGCTCGAGGCGTGGCGGCGTGGCTGCTGGCCGTGCTTTCGCGTCGTGAGTACAAAGGTGGTGGTGCGTCGAGAAAAGGCGACTACTTCACCGCCGAGGACTACGGCTCAATCGAGGGCCCGATCCATGGGCGCCTCTTCGAGAGAATCTTCAGCGGCGTCCAACGTGGCGGCGATGATCTTCATAGGCGCCACGTGGTCGGCAGCGGCTTCGGCGGTGAGCGGTCGGCGAGCATCCGGTGTCTGCCCGGCTCGCGCGAACCGGCGTGTCGGGCGAGGAGGTTCTCGAACAAGGTGGTCGCGGCGGGTGTGAGGCTCTCGGGCGTCGCGCCGGCCATTGCACGCGCAACTTCGTCGGGCGACCACGCCTGCGAGGGAGCTTCAACCGGTTGCGGCGGAGACATGGCGTGGCACCGAGCACAGCGTGGCACCGTGGGCGCCGTCGTGCGCGCGCGGTCATCCTGACCCGGTACGAGGCCGACACCGAAATCTTCGAGAAAGAACGCGGCGGCCGGGCGCGTGGCGAGGGCAAGAAGCTGGCGCGTGGAAGCTTGATGGCGGCGTCTGGCTGCGGCGTCACCAAGCGGCGCGCCGAGGCCAAGGGTTTTCGTCGCGGCGTGCGAGGCGCTAATCACGCCGCGGCTGAGCAGCAGCCCGGGCTCAAGAACCGGCACACCCGGCGGCTTAACCGCCTGAGAACGCGCCGTGCGCGGCACTCCGCACGGCGTGCGCCTGCGCAGTCGCGGCGAGGCAGGTTACGTGGATGGCGAGGGGCGCGCGTGCGCTTCACCAGCGCGAGGACGGCCGGAGCTCCGTCAGCGGCCTCGCGCGTGCTGCGCGCATCACGGTGGCGGCGGGGGACGCCGAGGTCGGCACTGCGGTGGGCCGAGCGGCGAGGCGGCGGTCATTTTGACACTTGCGGCTTCCGGATCGCGTGGGCGGCACATGGCTTCGCCACATCATCAAATGTGGTAAATATGTATGCAAATAAAAGAGCGATGCGAATTCGATATTGAGCACTTGGGAGCGATGAGATGCTCGGGTGGCCGCCGTTATGATGGTAAAAGTTAAATATCGCTCGAGCTACTCAGTTGGCCGCCGTTATGATGGTACTGGTATAAATGAACAATAATTATAGGAGTGTATGCTAGGGTGCGACCGGATCCGCTTCAAGCTCGACCTTGTTCGCATCCGATCGATCGGTCAGTCTCGTCGGCGCTAGACTTGGCGCACTGCAGTCATAGCAAGTCTGGATTTGCTTGCAAACCAACAGATTCATTTACAAGAGAAGTTGTTTCGGTTGTCGCTCATTATTCCACATCACTAATCTCTGCGTGCTATGCCATGTAAGCGTGCTCTCTGTGCACCGCCTCGCCCAAAGCTCAGCACGAGTTGCTACATGTCAACAGCTAGACCAATGTCAATCCAAACATCCAAACGCCATGGAGTTGTATCTGACTAGCCAGATCTGGCTACAAGCAGTCTGCTAATCACGTCCTTAGATGTATAGACGGAACTTAAATGCGATAGAAGTGCTTG
>JADLZL010000872.1:0-20337 GCA_015844335.1 Chrysopogon serrulatus | reverse complement strand
AGTTTATTCTAGTGTTTTTGCTTGATATAGTATCGATCGATGATGAACTGGCTCCTTATGATCGTAAGAGGCTTAGCTCATTACTCGTCGAGAGTGGGTTAGAGTGAGTCGTAATTATGTAAGCATGGTGCTTAGATATGCTCTACCCTACGAATGCGACTTGTAGGTCGGGGTTCGAGTGGTTGATCGCGGGGTGTGACATTCCTCGTTGAGTCTTATGTATTCCATCCCCGTCTATAAGACTAGCGAGCAGCTATTGCAAAAGGAGGAAGTGTTTTATCCACAAACCTCCCTAGTAATGTTCCTTGTGAGTAATTTAGAGTCATCAATACTATAGATGAAAGTAACATGCTAGAGTAGATGCAAAGACTTAGCTAATTACGACACTACATAGGAATTCAATCTCTTAACTAATCTCTGTTTTGCCTTACTACATTAGAGTTTCTATTTCTATCAGTGATTTATCATTGCCCTACACTTATCATATATATATCTATGTGGCTTTCCCCTGTATAAAGTATGTCCTTGTCATGGTTCTATCTAAGTATGTATACACATCAATATTCTCTATTTGTCCTTTCCTATGGGATTAAATAAATTCGACAATTGGTTCACTCCCAATAAAAATGCTACAAATGGTATTTTATCTGTGCACTTATGGATACTCATTTATATTTAAGATAGTTGCATGATTTAATACCATACCTCTTTATGTTTGCTGGGGATGACAACCCGGTGTAAATGCATGGTGGCTTAACAAGCATTTTTACGCCAAGCAGAAAGCTAAGCTATAAAGAGATATTGATCAAATGCATACTTATAGATGGAACCATGACTGAGTACCTCTGCTTAAGCGAGGCTTACCCTTGTTTTTTGTCTATATCAGCCAAGGTATTGCGGGATTGGTCTTGATTTATCATCATCTTCCATCAACTTCAATCAAACCAATCAAGAGTTAGATTTCACCAATTTAGAGCCATAGGCGACAAGCCTCTGTGAGAGTTCTACACTCGCCTGCCACGAAGGACGATGCGCACCGGACCAACACTTCCAATCAACAATCTTGAGTTTGGAGCTCAAGACAAGTCTCATTAACATGGTGCAAGCAACTCCTTTTCGGTAGAAAGATGGGTGAAGATGCTAGTGCTCATCTTTAGAATTTTCCTGGAGATTGGCGCACACTCATCATCAAGAACGTCGCTCAAGACATCATACTTCTTCGTTTGTTTCCGTTCTCGCTAAGCGGGAAAGCGAAAAAGTGTAGTTCTATGCAAATCAAGAAAACATCAAGACATGGGCGGTGTTCGAAGGTCTTTACGGAGAGATTCTTCCCAGGGCAAGACCCGTGCCTTAAGAGAGAAGATTACCGGTTTCCATGAACCAATTCCGGTGGGAACGCTTTCGGGGACTATATATCAGATTGTCCCCATTATGGAGCAGGAAAGTTGGTTGCTCATGCAAGGCTTTTATATAAGGATTATCTAAAGGAGCACAGGGGGGCAACTAGATGCTACTGCTGGAGGAACATTCTTGTCACTCACTATCAAGAAGGCTAAGTCACTCATGGAGACGATAGCCTCTAATCAAAGGCTGGTCGTTGGACGTGCTCCGCATTGCAAGATGAGTGAAAGAAAGGCGACATTGAAGAGTTATGCAGTCTCAGCCAAGATGAATGTGTTATTAGACGGGTCGAACAGTGAAGACAACTACAAGAAAGATCGTCGAGGCTATTCAGGATGCTATGGATTCTCAATCAAACGGAAAGATATTTAGGAATCACATATTCCCCCTGATTTGCTAGAAGATCCGAGCATTATTAGCAACACCCAAGGAATGGATCGAGGTCAAACAACCATCCTTATGGAATGTGATTAGACGGCAGACCAAAGATCAATGAAGAATTATCACAAAGGCTAGTTTCTAATATGAGAAGATCATAGAATGAATCGTAAGATGGAGAGATTTTCTTACGCCATAAAGGATCAACTCGAGCTATAACCGAAAGATTGAATCACAAGTAGCAAAGTTGGCTCTTGCTTTGCCCATTGCCGCCAAATTAGAGCGGATCAATGCAATCACTACAAGAGGAGGCAAAAGTACTCAAGATCCCTCATACCAAAGGTACACATCCTAGAAGGGCGATAAGAGTCTGGGCATCGCCCGGCACCACTGCGGAGAGAAACAACGATGAAGTAGAAGAAGTTGTGCCACCATTGGAGCAAGAGCCTCAGCCTGATTATAATGACACCAACTTCATACCATTTGTTGGTAGAAAGGAAAGGATGGATGAGCGGTTTGGGAAATTTGTGGAGGTTATCGTCCTTATATATCAATGTGCCCTACGCTAGATGCCCTAGGAGCCGACATATGCAAGATACCTCAAAAGACATTCTAAACAATAGAGGCCACTTTGCCCACCATGCGAGTTATCAAGCTCACGAGGAGTGTAGATGCGGCTATCACGAACACATCACCAATCAAGAAACAAGACCAGGGATGCCCCACTATTGAGTGCTCAATTGGAGATCAAGTGTTTGAACATGCACTATGCGATCTTGGCGCGGCGTAAGTGTTATGCCTAAGACGGTCTTCGACAAACTCAACTACTCCAAACTCACACCCACGATGATGTGTCTTCAACTCATAGACCAATCACTTCGCCGCCCTGAAGGAAACGCCAAGAAATAACATGCAAAGTAAAATAAGAGAGTTCTTTTATTCACCGTCGATTTTGTTGTGCTTGACATGCGAGGGGAAGGAACAAATACACCACTTATATTGGGAAGACCCTTCTTGAGCACTACTAATGCTCACATTGATGTTGATTGGAGAAATCGATTCCATATCAATGGTAGGGAAAAAGGTTGCATTCAAACCACGACGAACAATACTCTCAATCGGAGGGGTGGTGTGAAGAGCAAGAAGATGTAGGTCTCCAACTCAGGGACCGACGGGCGCTATAAAGACATAATCATCGGGGAGGGAGTCCCACGGAGGACTAAAAGATGGGACCCTCGCCAGAAGGTAATCGGTATTTACCATTGACTTCCTATATTCTAAAAAATCCAAAATATTTTTCTTTATCATTTGGTGTTTCTATAATTCTAAAAATACAAAAATAACTAACTAATGGGACCCTACAAACAACAGGACCCACTTGTCATATCACTTCACATAGGGATTCTCACCTCCACTTACCTCCTCTTGTCCTCCACTCCCTCTTTTCCACGAAAGTTTCAAACATGTACACGTTGAAGGGACGTAGGAGCACTAGGAAGGAAGGTGGCCAAGTGGGCCCGAGTGGGACACGGCCGATCCACGGACCGGCCGTCTCCCCACCTCGCCTATAAAGAGCAAGTTCCCTTCTTGCTCTACTCCTCTCCTGCATCCATATTTCTGCCTCTCGTCTCCCGGTTTCCGAAACTTCTTGCCATATCCATATCAATAGAAAGGAGAAGGAAGAAGTGGGGAGTGAGGGAGAGTAGAAGTGTAGATAGTTGATTAATGGAGGGAAGTGTTGCCGGGTTTAGAGGAAGCACAAGTAGTGGAAGTGGCACCAAACTTAGATGAGATAATCAATTGTCTAGAAACTACGCTGTAGTTGTGGGTAATCACCCTGGACCACTAACCTTAGACGGCCCGACCCTCATGTGTGATGTGTGGCAACTACCTTAACTTTTTCTACTTGTTACTAACTCGATCAATTTAGTGGACTTCCTTGTGTTTTTCATTCTTGGGTAGCAACTGTTCACATTTTTCTGTATTTATTGTGTGCCCAACCCTCTTGTGGAGGAATTCCACAAGAAGTAATCCACTCTGAGTGACTATCTTCTTCCTAGCGGGTTATTTGTGTCGCTTTTGGTTCTTCACTTCACATGAGTGCATATGGAGTCAAGAGTGGACTTGGGTGTCCCGGTCCCGATCAACTCGGGCTCCTCTTCGAGCTCGACATGCGGGTTGGCGAACCCACAAGCAACGAGACCATCTTCTTCCTTGATGGTTATACACCTACGATGGAGAAACATGACCTCAAGTGGAAGAACGATGAAGAAAGAAGAGGGAAAAGTTCAAGCTCATCAAAGGCCGCAAGTTAGTCGACCACGGTGTATGATCCCCAGCTTGAGACACGGGTATGAACGAATTCCAAACCATCTTTTCCACTATGGGTTGGGCGGGATTTGCGGATATTTTTCAGCCGTGGTGCAAATTGCTTACTTTGAATTTCTATGCCTTAAACTTTTTGTTGAGAATGGGGTAAAATTCTGACTCTTTGGGATTGAGAAAACTTTGACTTGGAAGGAGCTAAGTCTAGCTTTAGGTTTTCATGTCAGAGTGCCTACGTAGATGTTGATGCTTGTCATCCCCGATTCATGAGAGGAACAGTTTGGAGAGACATAAGCGGCCAAAACTCACCCACGCATGCCAAGAATTCAGTAGCATTCAATTACCCACATTAAGGTTCATGCATAAGGTGGTTGGCATTTACTCCCCCACCTAAAAATGACACTAGCACGGTGAGATTGATGAGCTCAAGTCGCTTTACACCATGGTGAATAGTAGGAAAGTCGCTCCCGTTATGATGATGATGAGGAGAGTGGTTAGAGATTTTTCGATTTGGCTATGATATCGAGTTCACTTCTCTTGTGACTCGGATCGCTAGCTATCTCTCGAAGTTGTGGCAAAATTACTTGTTCCGTACATTGGAGGAGGACGGGTCGTATATCATCACGACTACTTTCGTAAGGCCGGACCTTGGTGAAGAGAGGGAGACACCTTGTGATAATGAGAAGATCAATAAAAAAGCGAGATCCGGTTACCTAACCCGAGAACTCAATTTGTACACCACGGTTCTCTTCTTGTCAATGTGCCGGGTAACAAAGGCCCGAGCTCATACGAGCGCGTCGGCACGTTTCCCAACGTCGACCACTCTCTCATTATGGTGCGGGACCAACGCCACAAGGACACGTACACTAGCTACATGAACTTTGGAGAAGCGTAGTCTTGTCACCTGGGACAACCTTCACAAGACAAGAAGGGAGACACCCAACTATCGCCACAAGCTGAAGTCCCCGGGAGAGACAGTGGAATGGGCCATCGGGTAATTTAATAACTATCAAGGAAGAATGTCTGTTGATTCCGCGAGGAAGTATCCTCCAGGGTACCCGGCGTGGCCGTGCATCGGGCGTGGGATGGGCTATCACGAGCAACAAATGCTATCAAGGCGGGGACCGGAGGCCAAGTGTTGTGGAGGAGCAACCGCACCCTGAGCCGTGCAAAAAAACACCTATCAGCCTTGGACAACACACCTACGACCGGTACCACCTCGACGAGATGCGAACTAGATTACCTCTTCCGGACATGTGGGCGCAAGGCAGCCGTAGCCAAAAGATTATCGCAAATATCCGGCCTGGGGGAGAGCACCCCTGTATCTCGGGTAAGTTATCTTTGCCTTTGTTTTTCATTTTAATTTGTTTGATTTTTAGTTTGCTTGTTAGTTTGCTTGGGCCAAAAACAAAATAAAAATAAAAAGAGTGTTTTAAAGGTTGCTTAAAATTTTGTTGTGAATAAAAAACTTGGAGGAAAAAATCTGTTGACATGGAAATGATGAATAGTTGCTCTATTAAAATCTCTTGAGTACCTCTAGCTTATAATCATGGGGTTCTCCTAAGGTTTGGACACAGCGATTTGACATGAATACTTACTGCGAATGTGAGAGACCTGGGTAGCATATTCCCCCGATCTTAAGTCTCAGGTAGCTGACGCATGATTTAAGATGGTTAGAGCTGCTATTTATCTTGTTCCAATGTGATGCTGAGAAATTTTGGAGATTTAATTTTGAAAAAACTTAAAAGAAGAAAGAACACATGATGAGTTTTTTTTACGTTTACTCCTACAAGCCATATTGCATATCCTATTCAGAAAGCTTCCACACAATTGTTTTGTCATTACATTAGTGTTGTCAACCTTGGTAACCCCTAGTGAGAAACCTGTCATGCTTTTGAAAATCAAGATCCACACTCCGCCTCATATGCACTACTATACTGGGTAGGCGCAAAAACATGCCATTCCATCCCATCCAAAAATGTTTCTACTCCTACCTTTTTGGGTAAACACCAAAAAGACCACCCACCAAAAGACATGCTCTAGAGTTTCCCTGTCTCGTCTCTCAATTGTTTTGTGCCAAAGAGGTAGTAAAAAAAGAAAAAGAAAAAAAAGTTGAAAAAAAAATGGACAAGTGTTCATGAAAAGAAAAGAAGAAAGAAAAGATCACATCCCCCTAGAGAAGGTTTGATATATTTCCAAAAGAGATTCATTTGGAGAATGATCACTAGGTCCACCATATATCCATCATATTCCACACATGCACATCTTGATTTGATTGTATGACTTGTTCTCTTTGGATCCCTTGTTTGACTTTTGTAACACATGCTCTCTAGCACAAATACGGCTTATTCATGCTAATATCCCACACCTATGAGCCCACACATGTTTCCTTAGATGTAGGTTGAATAAAGGCACAAGTCATGCTGCCATGGTGAGGAATCCAAAAATACCACATACAGGAGAGACTTGAGAGTGTCATACAATGAAACTCTGAGCTTTACTTGAAAATCCACAAAAACTCTAGAGACTTAGTTTGCTGAACAAAAGAGCTTGAGATATGGTGGCCGACTTGATCTTTCTATCTTTTAAACTTCTCATGACCAAAAGAAAAGGATGTTAGCTCCGTGGTGCTAAAAGGAATATGGGTAAGTGTGAAAGTCGAAATGGTTCCTCTAAGACTAAGGAGAATTTTTTATGAAAGCATGTGTGTGTCTTGAGAAGTTTGAGCATACTTGTATCCACGATCCATCTAAGAGAGTGGTTTGCTAAGGGACTAGCAAAGGTTAACTTGGGGAGTTAAGTTGATGACCATTATTGCATAAATTACCCGCCAACTAGCCTTGAAATGGAGACAAATTGTGAACATCAAAGAAGTAGACATAGGGATTACAACCGACCGAATTCCACGAGTTTTGGTGTTTCATTATTTGTTCAGCGTAAAACGTGGAAAAAACGCAACATAAGAGCTTATCGGAGCAAGAAAAAGCGAAAACGGACTCACGGCGCTGCCGAGAAGGATCTGAAGGAACGAAGGGTACGACGCCGGTGTGGACGGAGGAGACCCGAGGCCGGACCGGCCCTGGGCCGGCTCAGGGGCATGTGTGACCTGGCGATCTGGCCAACCTCACCTCTCGCCCTTTGCTTGCTTCACTCCACCGCCTAAGATCCACCCCAAAACGTCGATAACTCGTTTGATCTGATGGCTTCTGATCATCGCCCGAGGGGCTATAAAGAAAGAGAGGCAACCACCGGGAGGCGAAAGAAACCCTAATTATTGTTTCTGAGGAGGAGGAGAGCTGAAGAGGTTCCATCCTCGGAAAATTGGATTAGAACCCAATGCTTCAAGTTCTAGTTAGGCATTAGCTAACAAGGTTTCGGTAGAGGTTGAGCTACGATCGAAGGATGCAGAGTCGTCATCAGAATTTGGTATAGCTTGTATCCGTCTTTTTTATTTATGACTTTATTCTTAATTATTATGTCTCTTTATTAAGTTCCTAGTTTATTCTAGTGTTTTGTTTGATATAGTATTGATTGATGATGAACTATTTCATATGATCAAAAGCGCTTGGCTCATTACTCGAATGGGTTAAGTGGTAGTAATTATGTAAGCATGGTGCTTAGATATGCTCCACCTACGAATGCACCTTGTAGGCGGGTTCGGTGGTCGATCATGGGTGTGACATTCCTTGAGTCCTATGTATTCCATCCCCCCTCTATAAGACTAGCGTAATGCTATTGCAAAGGAGGAGAGTGTTTTATCCACAAACCCTCCTAGTAATAATGTTCCTTGTGAGTAATTTAGAGTTATCAATACTATAGATGAAAGTAACATGCTAGAGTAGATGCAAAGACTTAGTAATTACGACACTACATAGGAATTCAATCTCTTAACTAATCTCCGTTTTTTTGCCTTGCTACATTAAAGAGTTTCTATTTCTATCTCTAAGTGATTTATCATTGCCCCTACACTTATCACATATATATCTATGTGGTTTACCCTTGTATAAGTATGTCCTTGTCATTTGGTCTCTATCTAAGTATGTATACACATCAATATTCTCTAAATTGTCCTTTCCCATGGGATTAAATAAAATTCGATAATTGGTTCCTCCCAATAAAATGCTAAATGGTATTTTTTATCTGTAATTTTACGGATAATCATTTATATTTTTAAGATAGTTGCATGATTTAATACCACACTTCTTATGTCGCTGCTGGGGATGACAACCCCAAGTGTAAATGCATGGTGGCTTAAGAGGTGTCAACATTGCATTAATGAATATCAACAAGGTTAGCTTTCTAAATCTTCTGGTTGGCCTAGAATCTTGCCTTTTTCTAGTGGAGGAACAGCAGCAGCTAACTGAGCTAATTGTGATTCTAGCATTTTATTGAAACTATACTGATTCTTAATGGCAAAAGCAAAAGTATCCATTCTAGTATGTATGTTCTCCAAAGTTTTATCATTCGATGTTAGTTTCCTAGTCATTTGATCTAGCAGTTTAAGATTGACTAGTAAACCATTCTCTCAAAGGCAAGAAGGTTGTAATTATTAAAATTATTATCTTGGTTGTTACCTTGGTACCTTGTCGAGGTTGTTGGTTCCACCCTTGATTTTGTCGAGGACGATAATAGTGTTGTTGATGATGAAGTTCACATCCTCTTGCAAGTGTAGGGCCGGCGGCCGAGTGCCCATAGTCTCCACATTCTTCACATGTCATATGGGAACTGGCTGGCGTGCATGACTTCCTTCTTCTCTATGTCCGAGCTTCCTTTCATGATGAGGTCTAGCTTGGCAGTGACCTTGTGAGCTTCCTTGAGATGATGGATTCCTCCTCCCTTCTTGTGAGGCTGAGTACATTCTTCATTGCATGTTGAATTTGAGGCCATCTTCTCAAGAAGTGCTTTAGCACATTAGAGCTTTGACAGAAAGGCTCCCCCCAGCTGCAGCATCAATAGACTCACGGGTGCTGAGAGATGAGCCCGTGATAGAAAGTCTGCATTAACAGCCGCTCCTCCTATCCCATGATGATGACAGTCTTCAATGTAGTTCTCGAATCTCTTTCCCATGCTTCGCTGAATGATTCATCATGTTGTTGTTGAAATTTGCAATCTCCCATGTGAGTATTGGTCTTAGCCGGGGAGGGAAAGAATTTCGCCGTAAAAGGGCTTGGAGCATAGTCCATGTAATTGTGTTTGTCTTTGTTGATGTAGAACCACCGCTTGGCTTTCCCCAATGAGAACGGAAAAGATGGAGTAAGATAGCATCTTTTTGATGCTCCTCGAGCGTGAAGGTGCTGCCAGTCTCTAGAACATGTTGTAGGTGTGCACTTGCATCTTCATGACCTTTTCCATAGAATTGGTCGGCTTGAACCATGGTGATGAGAGCAGTTTGAGCTTGAATCCATTCTCCCCGAGTATTGGATCGTTATTCGAATCGGATATTTGCCGTTGTTGGGGGCGTAGAATTTTGTAGTGTCTTCTTAGCCATGTCTTCAAACACAGAAGCTAGGTTTTCACCTAAATACTCTTCTTCTGCTTGTTCTTCTACTTGTTCTTCAAATTCCTTTTTCCGGTGTTGGGCGGCTCCCTCCGAAGAAACTAGCTTGGCGGCGGGGGTGTTCTTGATGGTGACTTCAATTTATCCCTTGCTTCTACAAACTTCTTCTTTTTCTAAGGGAGTTTCTCTAGATCATCAGTAAAGTTTCTTGGAAGAAAAAAACCATTCATTCATCACCGCATAAGATAAGAAAAATAATAACAACGAAGGGGTGTACGATTGAGTTAGAGATCGATTGGTAATATGACTTTTATCCATGTGTATATATGTTATCAATATATCCAAAGTTTATTGTGCCTTCCCAGACAACGGCGCCAAAAATGCTTGTTGACACTTACTACCATCATTACTAAAAAGCAGAGAATAAATCCTACCCCTAGCAACAACGCCGGATGCTCGGTATATAATTAACTTATCATTAGCAAGCTGGCCACTTCTTTATTACTAACATTCCTAGACATGAAGTAGGTTGTCATCCCCAATTATATTGCTAGGGAAATAACTATAGATTTACATGTACTAATGTGACTAGGCGGAGATATAAAAGATATGAATATAATATGAATATAAACTAATAGGGTTACTGAAAGCGGGGACCAGATAATTATACTTGATTTGTAGCATTTTTACCTAGGGAGTTCATCTAGGTTGTCGATTTATATTTATACCACTAGGAAAGCTATGTAATAAACTATAATCTATTACATTGATAAGGAATTATATAGAATGAATAAGTGATATTACCAATGTCATCTACTCTACTCATAACGGGTAGAGGTCACAAGACAAATATGGATAAATATGGGTGATAGCATAATCATCAAGTATCATAATTATAGATAATCATCAGAGCATCTACTGAGTCACTAATCATAGTTAGCCATTGGAAAAACTAGGGAGTTAAGCCTAAGGTAATTCTATAACTACATCAATGAATAACTCTAAGTAGGTGCAACTACATCTAGTAATCATCACTAAGTTAACCTAAATCATTATCACATGCAAAGGGGCATCAACTAGGAAGGATGTGCTTGCGAGACATTATCCCACTTAGTGACCGTGCCTTGCTGTCCTACATACGGAGGGTGGACTCTGGAGGAACTAACGTGAGGCGTCACCTATCTGGACTACCACACGTCAGGCATGTCGGGTGAACTCGTGAGATAAACAAGACATCTAGACACCACGTCTACATATACGTCTATCATCCACCTGAGTGTACATTTGGATAAGCGCTATCGAGCAATTACATAAATTCAATAAGATCAAAGTAACTAAACTAGAACATATAATCAAAGTAGACAATGACTATTTGCAATTAAGAACATATGAATCTATTAAGAGTAAAGTCTCCCTAATCTGAATAATGAATACAATAAAAGTAAGAACTAGATCTATTACTCAGAACTCTTTGCGCTCTACAGAGCGGATGTCAGGGGCTCTGAGATCTGATGAAAAACTAGATCTCCTCTAATTCTAATCTAGCTAACAAGAACTATAAATTAGAAGGCTCTTGATGAACTAGAAAGGCTCCCTTGATGCTTGATGGCTTGAGGCCTTGATGAATAATGAATTGGCTCTCTCCGTCTACCCATGTATTTATAGTTCGGAGGATCTTGCGTGCGCATTAGGATCAAACCAACATAACCAAGTCTTGAGATACATGCCGTGGTAGGTGGTGGAGGAATATTTTAGAAGGGAGCACCAAACCCTAGTGTGTTTTCATGTTTTTCTTTTTGGGTCTAAAATTGTAATGAAAGTTGACATTAATCACGAAAGTCAGCGAGTGGTGTCGGTCTCACGGAGAGCGCAGTCGCCGCAGCAAGCTTTTGCCGATCAAAAATCAGCTCCGCTCTTTCTCTCTCGACTGATGGGTGGGGTCCGTTGATTCTGGGCCCGCATGTCAGTCTAATAGGTTAGGTTTTTCGTTTTTATTCTTTTTAGAAAAATACTTGGATCTTTCATAAATTCATAACTTGAGCTAGGAGAGTCCAAATTGAGTGATTTTCAATTTTGTTGGATTCCTCTGAGTATCTAGTTTTTATTAAAAAATATGAAACATGGCATGTTCTGCAGTAGAAATTTTTGGTGTATCTATTTTCTATGCCTTGGAAATTGGTTAAATGCATAACTAATTATTAATTGATGCTAAAAATGTGAAAACCGGTGGGATTGGCTTTGTTTTGACATGCTACTGTCTAGGGATAATGTTTAGGATGTAAACATGTTTTGGATGGCATGTTTACTAAATAAGTTGATTTAATGCTTTGATTGGTGAGCTATTTATCATGTTCTCTATGCACATGCTATTGAGGTGAAATTTGGTACACAGATACTTATGATGTGATAGATGATACGAAAAATTTTGAAAATCTGTTGTTTTGATACTTTTTCAAATAGATTTGTGAATTTACCATCCTTTAAGCTTGTGTGGCTTGTTCTTTTTGCTACGAGGAAGTTGTACATATTATTTTTAAAGGTGAGGGAATTTGAGCTGTGAAGTACTATGTGAGCTATGAGTAGTCCACTTGAAATTTTTGTAGATTTTGTCTGAGAACTGTTGCTATGTGCTCATTTGTGCCCATAATTAGCTAGGTTAAATGAAAAAGATATTTTTAATGAATGTTTGAAGGTGGATCACCATGTTTTTATGTTAATCATTAACCATGTTTTAACTTTTAGTTAAGTTGGGTGAGTTGTTTTTGCATGTCTCAACATGAGTAAATAATTAATTCTCCAATTTACGCTTTTCTGGACGGCTGGTGGCACTTTTTGGTTTTTGCATACTTTAGATGGTGTTTTTCTGACTTTATGGTCAATAGCAAGTTGGTGAGATAATTTCATTATCTAGTTGCATTAACAATTTGAGAGAGCAATTGGTTGAGTAATTTAGGAGTTATAGTTATATCTTGAGAACAATTGGTTGAGTAATTTAGGAGTTATGTTGTTTTAGATATAGTTATATCTTGAGAACAATTGGTTGAGTAATTTAGGAGTTCTGATTGTTTCTTGCGGTATGCTTTGTTTGTAGGTCGAGAAATGCTGAATTGCTTTACAAATGTTTGCTTGTCCTTGTGTGTCAGGAGTTATCTTGTAGATGTCCCCTAATTCATATAAGTTGATTATGTGCAGAGTTGTAATTCTTTTTAGCGATGATGAAAAGTTGTACCTTGACTTGCTTGGTGAGTGTTTGGGTTTTGTGTCGAGGAAGAGATATGCACATACTCGATAAATTAAAGTGATTTGAATAGAATTCATCACCCTAGGTGGAGGTTTACTTGTTGTTGCTGTTATTCATTCTCATGCATGATCATCATTTGCATCCATTATTCTCATTATGTATTGCATTCAATAAGTTCACAGAGAAGGAGTAGCTTATTTGTTGGAGTTCGAGGAGCACTGGACCGGGAGCACACGGAGGAGGAGCGAGAGGAACCCGGTAGCGAAAAGCAACTCCAGTCGAAGAAGAGCTGGCGAGGTGCTAACCACGAGCAATCCACCTTTTTGTAAAAGGCAAGCCCGAGCATTCTAAGCCTCCATCTTTTTATAAATACAATTGAGTACTTATGTTTGTTTATTGCATTAAGTATAGGAGTTGATTGGAGATATTTGCTAGCATTATCCTATCCTTGTCGACTATATATATTTATACCTAGAATCCTATGTCTTAGGTTAGGATTGAAGCAAATGCTTAGCCATGCTTAGACCGGGTGAAGTCGGGGTTTTAGGCAAAATGAGTCAAGCCGCCTCCACCAAAAGTAAGCCCTGCATGATCCTTGAGTGTCATTTATTTTCGGTTTTTGATGGGTAAGTCTAGTGCAGTACATTCTCGTACTCGGGGTTTATTTCCTCTTGTTGCGAGATGATATTCTCTATAATGGCTTCTACAAAGGTATGTCTTCACCCGTGGGGATGATGACTAGATCTCGGAGCAGGATCATCTTTACTATCTTATCATGTGCTTTTTGTGGGATGAACTATGAATTTGGCATGTATTTGAACTAAGTGGCGGTGTACTCGATGGTTTCAAAACTATGTTGCTTTTTACTACTTTGAACTTATGTTGTAATAATTAAATACTTTGGTTTTTGTGATGCTATTTGCGAACTCATTTGTGAACTCTAATGTAACGAATGGTATGCTAAGTTGGATTGCGTTCGATCTTGGTTTTTGTATGATTGTTGGTTTGAGAATCCTTTGAGATTTCTAGACTACCGAGGATTATATGGGCTCAAGAGTGAAATAAATTACTTTAGTGTTGGTTTTTAAGCATGTGCTCTTGCATTTGGGCGGTTACGCTACATCTTTCCCTACCCAAAGATCCATATAAGCTTTTAGAAGTACCAAAGGAGAGAGAAGGCAACACTTTAATATGCCTATGGTGAGGAACCAAACATTGAGTGAGTCGAGGAGAATCATTAGAGGAGCTAAGCTATGTTTATATTTTCAAAAATCAAATGAAAACCCAAGTTTCTAAATAATTGATGCAAAGGGATTTGAATCCATGTTTGATTTCCATTATTAAGTACTGCAAGATAATTTGGTAGAACACTCAAAATGTTCACGTGAGTTTAGAGTGAAGCTTGGAATAACTTGTATGAAGATTTCTTATCAGGAGATGAACCATCTTAGTCCTAAAGACTTTACTCGAGGATGAGCAAAGGAGGGCTAAGTGTTGAGAGAAATTTGTTGGTGGTCCTTAACTCTCCTAAACAAACTCTTGCCAACTCTCGCATGGGAATCTATATAAACCCAACACCAAGACTTAGTGATGGCGATTATAAGTAATGAGATTCCCACAAGTTTTTGGTGATCTACCACTTTATAAGGAGGACATGTTAAGAGTAACATAGAAAATGTGCACCAAAAGCATATCTGAGAACATACCAAAACAGCACCCAACTTGAGCCCCAGGGAGGACTCAGCCCCATGCACTGACAATTCAGGGCCCAAAAGAGAAGGAAAAGGAGAATGCCAAGACAAATCAAATGGACTCCAAATGGGATTTACCTTATGATGGATCCTAGAGCATCGACTAGAGGCCAAATGGATGAAGAAATAGGCGAGCCCAGGCCAGCAGTGCAGTGCTTCAGTGCTGCGCCATTTACACGCTCCATTTGGGCTAACTCACGTGGTAATGGCACCAATCTTGCCATGGCGGTTCCGCGAAGTGTTGCGAGATTCAGATGCACCACGTCGGTTTGGAGGTCAGTTTGGAGCCCATTTAAGAGGAAAGAATTTTTTGCATGGAACCCCCTCCCTCTCCGCCTATAAAAGGAGGCATCTCCCCACTCCTCATTTCCATAAAGTCCATTCCACACAAGAGGAATACACTATATAGCAAGAGGAGAGAAAGAGCTCCCTCATATCTTAGCTCTCACAACTAGTTTTAGTTCTAGTGTAGCGAGTGAGGAGAAAGAGAGATGGAGAAGTACTAGAGTTGTCGACTCTGTCAACTGATACATGCTAAAACCCACGTGTACACTTGGCAAGGACTACATGGGCCCGCACGTGTACACTTGGTGGAAGGAGTGCCATGCATGTTGGCTCCCTCTTCACATTGCCTTGGTGGATCTGAGTTACTTGGGTAGAAGGTTTGTTGTGGGGTTTGGACCCCTATACCCTCATGGTTGGTCCTTAGCCTCGCTGCAGGGGTAGCCCGACCCACAAGGCCAAGACCGATCGGCCTTTACGTCACAGTCGGGTCGAGGCGGATAATT
The DNA here is from genome assembly GCA_015844335.1 of Chrysopogon serrulatus. Classification (NCBI taxonomy): domain Eukaryota; kingdom Viridiplantae; phylum Streptophyta; class Magnoliopsida; order Poales; family Poaceae; genus Chrysopogon; species Chrysopogon serrulatus. Next base: position 4,956 of record JADLZL010000872.1, on the reverse strand, counting down.
AGGGGTATTTGACACACAAGAAAACTAGTCGGTTTGGAAACCAATTGTACTGCTTAGATATGATTTGTTTGTAGCTGAGCACCTCGGGATCTTAGGATGCAGTGTGCCACGGGAGGACTATATAGGCGGCGAGGACTCTCAGCACATCGTAACTCTTTTCGTCAATACATGTGAGAGTAGAGTGCAGAGCGCAAGTATTACACATTAGGCGGCCCAGGCTTGCATTGAAGCCTCGTGTCTTTGTTCTTTACGTCCATATAAAAGCACATTCTAATAGCAGCCTCCACCATAAATCACTTGCCATTGGTATACACATGGTAGGCGGCCGCTCGATATTTCATCGGGCTAGCGCGCGCGCGTAAAGAAGGTACTTTCATGACCACGGGAATTTTGAGGCAAGCAAGGTAGTGTCCTTCACAGCAACCATGGAGATCAAGCCGGTTCCACCTTCACCGTTGGTTCCTTCACTTAGGCTGTCTGCGATGGGGTACAGGAGAAAATTACAGTGAATGCGCCGTCTCAAGCGCCGCCCCGCCTCCTCTCGAGTTCAAACTCAAAGAGCCATGGCGGTGACTCGACCACCATTGCCTCGTTACGGAGAGGCAGTCGATAACTCCGATCTCCTCGGATCCATTGATGACTTGGAAGGGGCCTAAAGGAGATAATCGAGTAGTTAGAATCGGTTCGAGCTGGTCCAATGACAATGACGGCTTCACTCTCGTCCAACGGTGCGGCGTCGGGCTCGACCCGTTGGCCTATCTTGTCGAGATTCAATCTGGTGGCGGCTAGGCCGGACCTCAACTGCGCTAATCCTTTCCGTCGCCCGGGATGCATGGGCTAGTTATATCTCGACAAATCTCCACGAAGTTTTGGTGATTTGTGAAATTTCCGTGTGATTTTCCCGAAAAAGGCTAAAAAGAAGGATTTTAATGCAATTTACCACGAAACTTTAACTGCTGCGACGCAACTACATCGCCGAGAGGGTTCAGAAGGCTCCGTAAGACACCCCAGCACAAGCCAAGAGCGCCTCGGCCCCAAGGGGCTGGGGGTTTGGCCCCCGCTCGAAGCCTAGTTTTCATCTCCACCGTTATTACGTTGGTTTGATCCCACGGTGCTGCGGCACTCCAACGGCTATAAAAGGAGGGGTATCCCCTCGAACACATCAATTCATTCCTCCTACTTCATTGCCAAGAGTAAATGGGTTAGGGTTTCCGTGAGACAGTGTGAGCTCTAGTTCTTCAAGTCTCTTAGTTTAGTCGCCTAGCAAGATTCGTAGAGATCGGGCGCCCGCCGGATTCTAGATCCTGCTTTCTAGAATTTGGTAATTTTTATCTTGTATTTCATTATGACTTTGCTCTACTTTAATATATTGCTACTTATTCGCCTCTTAGTTTATTCTTAGTTGCACATTCGACATAGTTGTAGTTTATGATGATTATTGTTATAGATCGTAGCGCCTCCGATTCAAATACCGAAAGTGGGTCGTGGTGCGCATCATGTAGATGATGGTGTCTAGATAGGCCAGGTACTCATGGGAGTGCACCCCTCGATGCCTGCCGGTCGTGTGTGGTAGTCCGCGACAGTGATGTAGCCTGCGTGGTTCCTCTATAGTCCATCCCTCTGCACGTAGGACTAGCCGATGAGCACCTCCGCCGCCAAGGAGGTGACCCTTGCATCTTAATATCCCTTTTCAGCTTAGTTGGATGCCTCCTATGATGTCTTTGACTTTTATTGCACTATAGTATATGTGTAGCACGTTGCGTAGGGTCGTAGACTTTTATATTAGTAATTGCTATAGGTTTCCTCATTTCTAATTGAACTCTAGATTGCTCAGTACTACATTAGAGAGAGTCTCTATTTTCTAGCTCCGAATACCATTTATCTTTAATTACTCATTTATCATTTATCGCTATCGTTGACTCAAGCTATTGCTAAGGCATTGGTGTATTAGGTTGCGATAGGATTTCTATCCATTTATTATTCTTAATCCTTACAATCTTGCCACTCCTAATAAATAGAATGTCGCTTTTATCCTTTGGCATAAAAATAAATCAACGATACTGAATACTTCCTCTCGGGTGAAATGCCACAACGAGAATTTATCCGTAAGCCATGGATGATATTCGATCAGAGTCATCATGTTGTAGATTATTTTTATCCTTGGTAGCATCATGTTAGGGATGACTAACTTAACTTTGAAGTGATGTTAAAATACCAATAAGCATCTTCCGGCGCCAAGTTTCTGGATGGCAATTTTATTTATTAGGATAATTTATAAGTGATTGATCTCACGTGATATATCATATTTTTCTAGAATTTTATACGAGCAAAATCCTTTTATGGAAAATAAAGGATTAAAATCACAACTTTTGCTTTTAGTCGCATTTCTACTACCTATGTTTTATTTTAGAAAATTTTATAGGTAAGTGTGAATTGGTTGTAGAATTTTAACTCTTATCGTAGAACGACCATAGGAAGAAGGGTCTTACATCATTTTGAGTAGTTATAATAGAAGACTCTCAAGGTGAATTCTTTTGCTCCAAGCACCGAGAATATTCAATGTAGGTCCAACGCTCGATATTGGAGAACATGATTATGAGATCAAGCCAAGCCTCATCAAAAGGTGCAAAAGCTATTATTATTTAGTGGAAAGAAGGGATGAAGATGCTATTGCTCATGCAGAATTTTCTAGAGATTAGTAAACACCATTAACATCCGCGCATTCCTCAAGATGTCGTGCTACTTCTGCTTGTTTCCTTCTCATTAGAAGGAAGAGCGAAGCTATGGTTTTATCAGAGTAAAGATCAAGCCGGGCACATGAGAGAATGTTCAAAAGCTTCCCGAGAAGTTTTTCAATAGGCCGAATGAATATCTAAGAGGAAAGATTTTAATTTCGTCACAGAAAGGTGAACCCATTCCGCTTGGGAGCGCTTGGCGACATACTGCATCGCCTCATGCATCATGGAAATGGAGAAGGTTGCTCATGCAAAACATTCTATCATGGACTAAACCAAAGATCAAAGTGGAGCAATTGGACGCCACCGTCAAGGATCATTTGGCGTCACTCACTCGAAGAGTCAAAGCAAATTATAGCAAAGATGGGCGTAAAATCGTACTGGGACATTCTCAACACCCGCATACGCCATGAAAGTGAAGAAGTTCCAAGCAGGAGTTACGCACTATCAACCAAGATGGATGCATTATTGAACCTGGCTAGTAGCAGTAGGAACAATTACAGAAAAGAGACTCGCCAAGCTATTCAAGATGCATTCAACTCCTGAAGATCAATATTATAAAAGAAGACATTAGAGCAACTCATTGCTGAAGCAAGGATGGAAGCCTCGCCTCAGTGCACAAGCCAAGGTAAGTACCACAGGTAATTATAATCTTCAAATCAAAAGACTAACCACCTCGTAACACTCTCTAATTGCGCTAATAAGATTAATACGATACTCTGCATACTCAATAAAGCCAGCATCTCTCTCTTCCTACAGCACATCTCGAAAGAACTCCAGTGCGGTTAAACAAGGCTGGCCGTGGGTTAGCACTTTCGTGGGTGATGGTGACCGACCGAAGTCGCTCCCTGTAAAGCGCATGAGCGAGACCAAAGTCAGAAAGACTGCGTATGGTCCGTCAGGGCGATTGAGTCCTATTAAGCCGCCGATGTAAGCGGGCCCGAGGAGGTGGGACGTTACATCACCCTCTTGGAGGAGAATTTAATATTAGAACAAGCTAGTAGTTCCGAATGAGAGTATTTAAAAGCAGCTTTGATCTCTAATGATGAAATGTTAAGGAATAAATTCAAAAATTAGATACTCTTTAGCAAGCTTAAAGAGCAGTAGAGAGTTTAATAGATAGAATCACAAATTACACATCTAGCCTCCTTACTCCCATCACCACTAACCATGAAACGTAACAAAGAAATATCTACTGGGAGGAGGAAAGGCCACATCGGGATCCACCTCACCTAAGCCACATAGACCTTCACATGCGCATGACAGACAAGGAAGTCAAAAAGAACAAATCTCCGCAGAGCTAGCGAGAAGCACCCTCTACCAACGTGATGATCCAAGACGAGTCCGAATTAACGCGAAGACTTCCAAGATACTACTATCCTACCGTCCCTGACACAGCTGAGTGAGTGAGTATCGCCACCGATGATCGGTACCAAGAAGTTTGTAGAGATTTATGCAGAAATTATATGTCAATATCTCCATCAAGTTAGATGCCATGCAGTACCTCCTGGCCATTATGCAAAGTACCTTCGATCCATCCTCACCAACAAGGGACCACTACTTACCGTAAGTCATCAAGCCAACAGCAGGCGCGTAGCGAGGCAATCCTAAGCTACTCTTTCCTCCCCGCTTTCAAGAAGAAGGATCCAAGATGTGTCCCACTCATTGATTGCTCTATAGGCAAACTCAGCATGTTCGAGAACGCCTTGTGTGATCTTGGAGCAAGCTGCCGTCATCATGCCCAAGACGGTCTCTCGACAAACTCCAATCTATTCCATGCTGCTCCACAACAATGTGCTTGCAACTAGCTTCACCAATCACGCCACTCGTCGCAGGGAGCAGAATATTCCTGTGACGCGACTTTTCTGCTCCCTCAGATTTTGTGGTACTCTGACATGCGTGAAGTTAGAGGAAGATACTCTCTTTATCCTTGGGCGTACTCATTCCTAAACACCGCAAATGGCAACATCAACGCTGGAGCCGGGAGAAATTATATTTACCATCACGCAAGCAGAGCTTACCTCGCATCTCGCACTCAAGACCTCCAGCAGTGCAAGGTTTTGAAGGATCAAGAAGAGCAAGGTGCATCAACATCTCCACACAATGAGATCACCATAAGAGAATCAATTTTGAGAGGTGCAAGCGATGGACTTAAAAATCTCAACCTTCACGGAGGTAACCTCCAAGAGTTATCGCAATTTCAAATTCTCGCATTAACTAG
>JADLZL010000870.1:0-76451 GCA_015844335.1 Chrysopogon serrulatus | reverse complement strand
TCCATCAACTTTAAAACTGCATTTTTGGGTCCATAAACTTTCTAACTGATTCACCGCAGGTCCATAAGCCTTAGTTTAATGTTTAAATTCGTAGAAACCCCCCTATATTTATTTTTCTTTCACAAGTTCACCCTTCCCAATCTTCCAGTTTCCGTTGTGCATGGCAGCAGCATGCCCCGGGTGACCGTGTTGAACGCGCCGCGGCCCAAGGGTTCGCCGATGTTGCGTGCTTGGCGCTCCAGCTCCTGGCAGCTGTACGACCTCAGGGGCACCTCCTTAGCTTCTCATCCATGGCCTCATCCACTGCATCCAGCTCTGCGATCGTCCTCCGGTTAACCAGGAGCCCAGGACCAGCCGCACTAGCTCGTCAGGATGAGGACCCGATGCAGATCAGAGCAGCAGTGGCTGAGCGCCCGAAGTGGTGGTCCACATGCTGTTGTCGTGGCCATGGTCGTCCAAGGTCTTGGTGCACCCGAGCACGGCGTTGGCAGGGTCGATGAAGCGCGCCGCGCAGCCAAGGAAGCATTAGCTATTGAGCCCGCACACACCGGTTGGTCGGTCCAATCCATTGGCGTCCATGATTAGCAGGGGTCTGCGGTCGTCGATGTCGTCGGCAAAGGATGGGTACTGTAGCTCAGATTCGGCGTGGGCGGGTCAGTTCGTATTAATGCCGAATGGTTTGGTCGTGCTCTCGGACGCAGCACGATGGACCTGGGCGGGGTGGTGATGGACGCCGGCGGATCTAGTAGGCTGCTCAAGCATGGGGATGCGGTGGACCGGCGGAGGCAGCCAAGGCGGCGGCGAGGCCTACCACGACGCCATCCACTCCCGCTGTTGCTCTATCGTCGTCGCCACTAGGGCCGCGGACGACGGCAACGAGCTGCTCAGGTTCCTACGGTGTGTGCACGGCCATCGTCCGGCGCAGGTTCGTGCTGTGGGTGGGCGCACACCCGCTCGGCGTGCGCGCCACGGTAACGACTCTGCTGCCTGCCGCGTCCGCCGCAACAGCGATGGTGCCACATCGTCCATTGCTTTGTCGAGGAGGGTGCGTTCGACTCGGTGGCCAGCAAGGACGCCACGAGCAGCAGCGTGTACGGGAACCTCGAGGAGCTCTTCGTGGCCAACCTCGGGCCATCCTGAATGGCTTCGTTGTCATCTACCTCCTTCATTCTTGATAGCTCGGACCAAATTAACACATCATCACGTCGATCGTCTAATGCATGCTCATTAATTTATTTTTATTGCCGTCGTCGCGCTCCTAGCAGCCGTTCGCGGCTGCTGCACGTACGCATCGAGCGGCTGCTGCACGTACGCATCACGCTTGCTGCTCGCCGCCTCTCGGGAAAGGTGGCGCTCGCCACGGCCGACCCAAGCCGTCGCACTCGCCTAGCCGTGACCTGTGCTAGCTGCGGCTCGCCCGCGCTTGTCGCCAAGCCACATCCCATGCTGCGCCGTCGTGACGGGCCGTAGCATCTCGCTCGCGATCACGGCTAGCCCCCACGCATCATAATAAGCACCGAGCACGTGAAGGAAAGGGTGAACTTGTGAAAGAAAACTAAATATAGGGGCGTTTCTACAAATATAAACATTAAACTAAGGGTTATGGACCTGCTGTGAATCACTTGGAAAGTTTGTGGACCTAAAAATGCAGTTTCAAAGTTGATGGACCTATATGACATCTCCATAAAAGTTAATGGATCTCTGGTGCATTTTACTCTTAAGGTTTTATGGATATATCGTGGAAAGTCAATTTTGAGAAGGTCATTACCTAAGAACTAGGGGTGACTCAAACTTTTCCTTCCCGCTTTCAGCATTTTTCACTCTGTGGTCTGTGGGGGCTAGATTGGGCATTAGTGGAACACCACCAAACTGAGATGCATCATCATGAGGACGAGCATATTTATTTATCATTGATCGATCAATCAGATCCGCTCATCATCGCCGCGGCGCCCCCTCCATCATTTTTCACTTCTCACCGGCCGATCCCGCTAGCCCCACTACACAACCACATGATCCGCCCGCCACGTCATCGAGATACTGGGGGCCCGCACGGGTACGCACGCCTGCGGGTACAAGAGAAATAGAAAGAAAAACCCCTGTGCTGCCAGTGCCCAGTGGCCACCTTCTGCCCACGACCGAAAGAGCGGCGCGAGGATCCGGGCCCGCCGATGCGTGGGCCCGGCAAGATCCGGACCCGCCCACCTGGCGTACGGCCTGGGCCCACCTCGAAGCACCCAGGCAGCTTCGTGCTCGTGCTCGTGCTCGTGCTCGTGCCGTGCCCGGCGCATCGGCTTCTCCTCGCGCATTTCTCCTCCTCCTCCTCGGCTCCTCCCTCGCCGAGCGCATTTCTCCGTGAACGCAAGATTCGATCACCAGTTCGGCGCCGCGCGTTCCAAACCCCAACCCCACCGCGCTGTCCATCCGCCGCCTCCTGCCCTCCTCCCCCCTCTCCGCATTTGTCCTGTGTGGCGATCCTGATCGAACCGCCTTCGTCACCCCCAGTGCTCGTCGCGTACTCCGCCCGCTCTGCGGAGGAAGGCCGCCCGGCCGTCCGTCCGTCTCTACGTTGTTGCGCGGATCCGCCGGCGCGGTCCTTGATTCGGACCGCGGCCACGCAGATGATGGTGGCGGAGAAGCCGGCGCTGGGGTTCCAGCAGGCGCACGGGGAGGAGGGGACGAGCTGGAGCTGGAGCTGTCGTCGCCGGCGGGCTCGCCGGCGCCGCCGCCCCGGAAGATGCACTCGCTGGACTTCGAGCATATCGGCTCGCTCGCCGCCGTGGCCGAGTCGCTCGCGCCCGGGAGCAGGTGGCAGAGGGCGCTCACCAGCGTGCGCTTCGTCATCTTCCAGGCCAAGATCAACGTGCTCCTCCCCTTCGGCCCGCTCGCCATCATGCTCCACTATCTCTCCGGAACGCACGTAAGAGCTAGCCCAGGCGCCGCAGTTCGTTTCCAAATCTTACATTTTTTTCTCTTTCTTTTACCTTCGGCGGCGTTTGAAATTTATGTGAAGTTCATTTTTCTTCCGCTGCATTTAAGTTACAGTACCCATAAGCTGACGCCTTCCCTTTTCTGTTTGCTTCCATCAAATGCGAACTCCTCCACACAGCAAGGATGGGTTTTCCTTTTCAGCTTAATCGGCATTACCCCGCTGGCCGAGAGATTGGGATATGCAACTGAGTAAGTGTCAACAAGATGGCAACTTTAGTTCCCAGTTACTATTCATGCTAGTAAAGTGATTAAGATTCAATTCTCCCGTCCTATACATTTTCTTTGTCCTAACCGATGCTACTTTATTCCTCGTGTGCAGGCAACTTGCTTGCTACACTGGCCCAACAGGTATGTTCTTTGGTCCCAGGTGTTGCTGTGCTATCTTTCCTACTCAAATCTCAGGGTTGCTGCTTAGTATTTAGTAAAGATGTAACCTTTTTTTTTTCTTTTCATCTAATTGCAGTTGGGGGGCTACTGAATGCTACATTTGGAAACGCAACGGAAATGATTATATCAATATATGCACTGAAAAATGGGATGATTCGAGTTGTCCAGCAGTCACTACTAGGCTCAATATTGTCAAATATGCTGCTGGTTCTTGGGTGTGCTTTCTTTGCTGGTGGTCTTGTACATTCTAACAGGGACCAGGTCTTCAACAAGGTAGTTATTTAACAAATTCTAGTTTTCCTAAGCAACTTTTTCTATTATTATAGACTTACTGTAATTTCTATTGACTTGTATTTAAAATTGCAGGCATCAGCTGTTGTAAACTCTGGGCTACTGTTGATGGCTGTCTTAGGCCTTATGTTCCCAGCAGTGCTTCACTTCACACATTCAGAAGCGCAGTATGGAAAATCTGAAGTAGCTCTTTCAAGGTTTAGCAGCTGCATCATGCTTGTGGCCTATGCTAGCTATCTATTTTTTCAACTAAAGAGCCACCGCAGTATGTACTGCCCAATTGCTGATGTAAGTAGCTTAACATTAAATTTTTGCAAACATCGGAAACTGGAAAAAAAAGGGCATGCATAAGAATATGAGTTCATTGACCGCACAAAAAAAAACCCTGGGTCACTTCTATTTGTAATAGAATGATTTTATTTGCTGGGGACTATGCTTCATTAGAAGTCTGGATCAGGTTGATGTGGGTAAGCTGTAAAGCAGGCACATGATAAATGTAATGCAGTTAAGAAGAAAGAACAGCAAGACGTTTGGTTCTCCTGATTTTTCTTTTACCCTGGACACATCCATTTACAAAATGCAATCATCGAAGCACTTTAGTTGATCTTTATCTAGGACATTTATAACTACATCCTAGCAAGTGAGAACATCAAACATAAATATAATCATTTCATATGTTTCATTACACTTTTGTGATATGCACACTTCAAATTCAATTTCTACTTGCCACAACAGGAGGAAGAAGCCATTGAAGAGGAGGAGGATGAAAAGGAGATAACACAATGGGAGGCCATCTGCTGGCTTTTTATATTGACTATTTGGATTTCAATACTCTCAGGTTACCTGGTTGATGCCATTCAGGTACTGAAGAGCTTGCTGATAATTACATTCCTCTGTTGTCTCCCTCTTGATAGTAATAGCTAGAAAAGAGGACCAAATATATATCTCTATTTTACCTCTATAAATTTCTATTTCTTGAACCATGCTTCTTCCACATGTCATAACAGGGTGCGTCTGAATCATTAAACTTGCCAGTAGCCTTTATCAGCGTTATTCTGCTTCCTATTGTGGGGAATGCTGCTGAACATGCAAGTGCCATTATGTTTGCCATGAAAAACAAATTGGTAATTGTTACTCCTTTCTTTTCACCTTTTGCAATTTTGACAATGTGAATTCGTCTTTAGCCTCATTTTCCCCATAATGACAGGACATTACCTTGGGAGTTGCGATAGGGTCATCAACACAAATCTCCATGTTTGTGGTAATAATACTTACTGCACAAGAGACAACTACCCAACTCTGGTTTTATAAATTCTTTTGTCATTAGCTGAATCATGTTTTTAGTCAGTAGATATCATCTTTTTTTATAATGATTTCCTCTGTTATGTTTTTTCCACGATCTTCAGATTCCATTCTGCGTGGTAATTGGCTGGATGATGGGGCAAGAAATGGACTTGAATTTTCAACTTTTTGAGACAGCGACTCTCTTTATAACTGTACTAGTGGTGGCATTCATGCTACAGGTATGCTTACAGAAAAAAGCAACATCCTTTCTATTTCCCTTTGTGTAGAAGTTACTACCACTTGCTGTTTTGCAGCCTACTTTTAGTTCTAATATTTTACATTTTATTATATATGTTTTTCCAGGAAGGCACATCAAACTATTTTAAAGGCCTTATGCTCATCTTGTGCTACCTCATAGTTGCTGCAAGCTTTTTTCGTCCATGTAGATCCTGATGCAAGTAAGTATATTTTTATTGTTTTATTAGATGCATGAGAGCAAACTGGATCAAAATTGATGGGTTGGTGGAAATGCAAGAACTTAACCATTTGGATTAAAAAAAAAATCAGTCAGACTATTGCTTTATTTCCTTAATATAAAGGACCATAACTGTGGAAGGTAGTATCCCATTTGTAACTAACATATTCAATATATGATATCGCTGTCAATAGACATGATCGCTTCAAATTAGGATGCTTTCGTTTAAATTCTGCTATCTATAACACAAACTCAACAGACTGAACTGAGATGACCTTCAATTGCATCTGGTAGATTATCTAGAAAACAAAAACGCTTAATTTCAAGGTGTCTTAGGTTATTTGCTTTGTATCTATTCATCTACATCTCCTAATGATCCGCTTGGTTGGCTTGAAGCAGGTGAGAACTAAGTGAGAAATCTGCATACAGCATACCTGTGAACTGAATGGAGAGGCTACGACCTAACTGCAGAGTTAGCAAATAGCATTGCCTGCGTAGATAAGGACCTGCCAGAGTCCTGAATTTGGAAGCAACTTGTGGGCAGAATCCGGACCAAGGGTTTAACTTGGGGCTTAAGATTACAAAGGAGCTGATGCAGCTTTTTTAGGATAGCAACAGCATCGCCCATTGAGGAATTGTAACTTTATGTGATCACAAAATTTACCATTGTATTTGTTCAAACTACATGTGCCACAGTTTTTGATGTTGCTGTGATGTTACCGTTGGTTGGTATTGGGATTTGGGAAGGTCGTTAATATGATCGAGAAGCTTGCTAGTGTACATTTTCAGGCCTTAACCGTTCCATGATGTTCCCGTTGTTGGGCCGGTCCTGGGCCAGTAAACATTGCACCAGCTGGCAAGAGTTTATTTATTTTTATATATGTTGTTTTCTGCAAAAATATATTTTTTTTCTTATAAAAATTTGCAAATCTAGGCATATATCACCAAAGCGTCATGTTGCAACACTGCAACGGCAGTTAGGAAGCCAACGCCAAATGAAATGGTGGTACCTCTTGCATTTTACAATGTGTAAGCAAAAAAAATATATAGTTGTGCTTGTTCTAGAAGTTTTATTTTCTTGCATGATTTGTATTCGTTTTTTAGAGAAAAAAATATTTGATCTTCCAGAATACTATTTGTTTGCGCAGCTTTTATGCAGTTCATGCTATATGCATGAAATAAAGTGGCGTTGACAAATTTTTGTATTTGTGATTTGCAATTTTCGTATTCGGTTGTGAAAAAGAGAGGCGAAATATCTTACTTAAACTGCCAATGCCAGTCTACCACATATAGCATTTTGACATGAGGCGTTTTCAAAATTGTCTTTTTTTCTCTTTACAATCCGTGGCAGCAGCAACGGGATAAGCCGGTCTGCCATTACCAACACCAGTCTATTCAGCAGAACTTATAAGCCGACTGATAAGTTGAAGCAACTGATTTTTTTAAAGAAAAATATTATTCCAATGGCTATGTTAAATTTATTTGTGGTTGAGGAGGTTGCTACTTGTAATGTTGAGTACACATCACTGCAAGATCGTTTGATGGAACCTTTTTTTACTAGTACGGTACATGGTGGTGGGAAACACCGTTTTTTGGTATATGAATTGAGACCTTGTTTGGATGTATTCGAATTTACATCAATCCATGTGGGTGGGGTGGTGTGATGTAATATCCTGGGTTTACCAAACACCAAAAATCTGAACTTTTTAAAATTTTTCCTGCAATCTGTGAAGCATGTAGTGGTTAGGGTCGACCTAGGTCAAACACAGGAGGGTTAGTTAACAAATCGTCGCATTCATATAGATACGACTGTAAAAGTGTGCCTCGGTTCTTGTGATGATTTTGAGTTTGTGTTTATTTTGAATTGGAGTGCACTATCCCATAGCAGTTCCCTTCGATCTTCTCTAATTCCTTCACAAATCCCCTCCCTAAGATTCTCCAAGATACCCTATCTGGAATTCATCACAACGCCCCGAGAATCCCTCCCCTGTTCCTTTATATTTCTCTCATAAATATCTCTAAATCGAAAAGGAAAAATCCCTTTTATTCTCTATCAAAATCCCCACAACCTCCTCGCATTCTCCTCAAAAGTACATGTGAAATTCCCTTCTTATTTCTCTCCCAAACCCCTTTTGAACCCTACTCAAATCATCCTAAGCCACGAGGGGAAATCCCTCTCCAAAAATTCCCAATAGCTCCTTTATAATAAAAATCCTTATCCTTCTACCTACATTTCCTCCAAACTACATTTGAATCCTTTTCAAATCATTGGCAAATTAGGGAAAGCACCCTCCACTGCCTTGGGCCTCCTTTCCCCCCACTGTGCCGGCCCACTAGTCCCTCCTTTCCTTTCTTCCCCCTAAACCAGCAGCAGCAGCAAGCCGCATGGGCCTCGCCCGCTCTCCCTTCCCCGTCGAGGCCCATGCGCGGCTTCCTCCTTTCTGCGTGCCGCCCGGCCGTGAGGCCCAGTTGGCCCGCAGCCAGCGCCTTCACGCCCAAACCCTAGGGAGCACGGGCTCCCCGGCTAACCGCCACCGCTAGAAACTTCGGCGCCCCCGGCGCCCTCGGCGTCCGTCTGCGTGGATGTGCTCCACGCGTCCGAGGGGTACGGGCGTCGAGGCTCCCCGCCATCGGATGCCCCGAGCCCTAGGCGCTGCACCTATAAAAGACGGACACCAGCCGCCTCCTGCTCGTTTCCCGGCCACCGCTCCTCTTCCTCCTCTCCGTAGAACATCGCCGCCTTGCCGTCTCCGCCCAAGCAGGCGGCCGCCATCATTGGCTAGCGGCCTTGGCCAAAGTGCGCTACGCCACCAGTAGCGCCGCCTTGCCGCCACCGCTCAACGCCGTGCCTTGACGTCGCGCCCGCGCGGCGTCCGCATCGGCCGGACCGCGCTTCCGCCTCCGTCTGCGATCGCCGCCGTGATGCTCGATGTTGACACCGTTATCACCCAAAATTTATTAGTAATTACCACTCCCCGAGACATGAATATATGATAAGAATAGGGTTATCACCGACAATTTCCACGAGTTTTGGTGATTTGTGCATTTTTCGAGGAATTTTCCAAAAAGCCTAAAAGAGGGATTTAAGTGCTAATTTACCACGAAACTTGATCGCGACGCAAGCACATCACCGGAGGGTTCGGGAATACTCCGAAGACGCCCGGGGAGCGGGGGGCTGCAGCCACCACCGGGGGGCCGGCCGGCCCCACCCCGGCGCCCGCCCGGCCCCCTAGGGTTAGGGTTGGCTGCCCCCGAACCTTCCTCCACCGCCTCGAGGAGTCATCCTGGCCGCTTGCTACGTCGGTTTGATCCAACGGCACGTATCAATCCCACCGGCTATAAAAAGGAGGGCCATACCCCCACGGAGAGGGCCGGATCAAGAGATGAAGAATCGAGCTTTAGATAGAAATCCACTAGATCTAGGCTAGCAATCAAGATAGAGATTAGAGAGATAGAGTAGAAGAGTAGAGATTCGGAGGAGCCCCTACTGTCGGAGCATCCTCGGGGAGTCAGATTCGCCCTGATTCGCTCCCTCGCCCTGAGCTGCGTTCAAGTACTTTTGTATTTACCATTCTCGATTCAAGTAAGCATTTGTTTATATTCTTTCTTTGGTTTGCAACTCATATTATTTTGAGTACTTTGATTTGGGTAGCTCCTAGGTCAGAGTAGTTTTCGTAGCGTAGACGTGGTGTCTGGGTTATGATTGCTTGTGGATTGTAACGTCCCCGCCTCCTCGAGGCCAGGCCGCTTACATCCGATAGCTTTAATAGAACCAATACTTTGCCCTACGCACCAACACCCGCCTTTTCTACGCACTTTGTCCTCACTCATGCGCACCCAGAAATGAATTCCCGGTCAGTCACCCATCCTGAAATTGCTCCAGACCAAGCACGCTTAACCCTGGAGTTCTTTCAAGATGAGCTTCCGGAAAAGAAGTTGTAACTTATTGGTATGAGTATCATATTAATCCTATTAAGCCCTAGGCTGGGTGTTACATCCTCACCCCCCTTAAGAGATCAACGTCCTCGTCGATCAACCCCAAAGCCGGGAACCTCCTCTTGGCCACGTCCGTGCGCCCAGTGCCAGCACATGTGCCATGCTGTATGACCACGATGGATCCACACCAGCCATGCGCGTCCGTGTGCCCAGTGCCAGCACATGTGCCATGCTGTATGACCACGATGGATCCACACCGACCATGCGCACTCTCGTCACAAGAATCGCGACACACGCGCCCGTGAAATCGCGGAGAGTCGACTCGATACCAACCGAAACAACCCGCTTTTTCCACGAAGGGAAAAGACACGCCAGACAATAATGCAATGGCCTCGAAGGGCTCATTGCCATCATCGACAAATCGGCGGATCGAGTGCTCATACGGTGGAATATTTAAATAAGAGAGTACAAGTAGCGAGATTTAAGTACTTTATTACATCGCCATCAAGGCGGAATCACACTCACACACACATACGGAAAAAGCATAAGATAGGAAGAAGCGGATCGACAAGTCATCCACTTGCGGCGTGGCACGAGACACCTACTCCTCCTCGTCATCCTCGTCGGTCTCCCACTTCGATGTCCTCCCCGAACCACAAAGTATCGATGCGATTTGTACTGGCCACTAATCCCACCCATATGAATGAAGCTAGCTATGTGATGAGTAGATGCAAGGGTAATCAAAAGGTCCTATTTGAGGCTCTTGTTTTCCTATGCTTTAGCATATTTAAATAGTACTTGTCAAGTTTTAAACCTATTATACCCATAAACCTCTCATCCATCCCGTCCATATCCATCCACACATCACACCACACTCTCGCTCAAGTCGGCGAGGAAGACTCCCGCTCCTCCTCACCTCAACGGCCCTAGGCCGGATACCACCACACCCAGGGGAAGAGAAGAGAAATGGACTCCACTCACTATAACGAACGTATGGTTACTCACGGGAATGTCCATGACCGGGGACACGGCTATACGTATAGATCAACAACTCTGCAGAGTGTGTACACACGGAACCACAAGATCACCATCATCGGCGATGCGCCTCGCCTAGGGCGATACCGAGCCGCCGACTAACAAGCCCAATGCCATTCCACCACTCGGCCACAGGGCACCCCGGAGTCCACCGCACGGCCGAGGCGTAAGGCGTGGTGCCGGATCCCGAGAGGGTACCACGCCGTCTCGGGAGGGTGGGGCCTCGGCGCCCGTACCTCCCTACACGAACGCCTAACAACCTAGTAGTAATGGCAAGAGGCCGGATAGTCGTCAAGTCGTTTCCGCCCATCGAGGAACGAGTGGTGTGCACGATAGGGTCCCGTGAACCGCGAGGCACTCCAAACCCGGTCCTTAGGAGGGACCGGCAGATATCTTCACTTGGGGCCCAATCCCCCGTGCCTCAACGGCACCTCCCGTTCGGCGATTCGTACCACAAAGGCACTCCTCCCGGAACCTTTCCCCAACACATATACCCGCCACGGTATTCTCACGTGGGGGAGCGCCCGAATCACACTCCCCCGGCATGGCTCGTCCTCATGACTTGCCCTTGATCCTGCCCAGTCGACACAACCCTCACCACACACCCAAGACTCACGCCAAGATCTCTCCCAAAAAAAACCGGTTCCTACATCATTGGCACCACGTGCCGTAGCCACTCACAATCATGATACATCAATGGTAATGATAATATAAGTGAGTAGCATCGAGATAAACATGATAAGCGTGAGTCTAAACCTAGCGGCCGGGTGTGCGGGGGGATAGGTTTCGACAAGGCATAGGCTGAAACAAACAATCTACCATGCATCCTATCAACAAGCGAGAAGCGACAAATAAATAGGCGCTAGCATTACTATTTATAGCATGTCTAATTAGGTGCTAAGAGGTTGGGTGGGGCGTGGCACCCGCGGTCGGGTCGTCTCCCAGTCCTCGGTGTACTCGTAGTCGTCCCCTTCCTCGGTCGGCGGCTCCTCCGTCTCTGGCGTGACATGATACCGCGTTTAGCGGCTCCTATAGAGGTGCACAAAGAAGCAACTGAAATCCAAAAGAAGCAAATGCACACATAGATAAGCCTATGACCTAGAGCTCATTTTTTAGAAAAATTTGGACACTGGTTTCATATTTTTTGGAGTTGAAATAAATTTTCTATGAATTTCCAAAGATTTATTCCATTTACGAAAAAGGAAAAGTCATTTTTATTAATTTTGGAAAACAAACAGTGACACATGGCAGGCTCGGTTGGCTGGTTCGGATTGAGTCAGCGGCAGTGGGGTCAGTCAATGGTCAACGTTGACCGGGTCAACGGTCAACGTGGACCCGGCTCGGTATGGGCCTTGAGGGCCGGATCGGGGGCCGGGTCGGGCCGGCCCGGCCGGACACGTGTCGGTCTCGGGGGCTAGCGTGCGTGGTGCTTGGTCATTCGGGCCTCCATAGGGCTTGGTGCGGGGGTTGGTCTACGGAGGACTAAGCCGGGCGGTGCACCGGGGCCTCTCACCGGCTCACGGTGAACCGTGCCTACCTTCCCCCCTCTCCTCTCGGGTTCATGGTGCACGGGTGGGCCAGCGGGACCCGGTTCCCTTTCTTCTTTTCCTCACCCGCTCCCCTCTGTTTTCAAACCGGCAAGGCTCACTGGCGACTCCTCCGCCCGGCGGCGCCTCGGCTGGTCGGTGACCGGGTTAGGGCTCCTCGGCACCGGGTAGGTCTCCACGGCGGTGGGTAAGGAGGTAGAAAGGGGGGGCTTGGCCGCCTAGGTGGTCGGTGACGAGCCGCTGCAGCTCGGGTGGCGGCTCGGAGAAAGGTCGGCAGACCGTGAGCTTAGGCGGCTAGGCGCGCGGCGTAGCTCCACGGTGCTCTGCGACTCGGCAAGCGCGCACAGCAAAGCGGTGGAGGCTCCATCACGGTGGCGACCACGGCGGCGTGCCGGTACCCCGCGGGCGGGCGGCTGCCGAAGCAGTGTTAAAGTGCAATTGGGGCCAAAGCGCCCTCCTTTTCCCCCAATTGAGGCTTGGCGTAACTCACTGGAAACGCGCCCAGCGACCATTAGGTACGGTGGCGCCCCCGTTGATCCTTGTGCGCTGGCGGACCGCTCGGCCTGAACGGCCGCTTGATTGCGGGCGAGGCGTAGCAGGTCCTCAGCTTCGACGGGCGACTTACGCGGCTAGGTAAGCGGTGGCGGAGGCGGCTTCGTCGCCCACCCATCGGTTTCGCCCGCCGAGGCGTGGGTTAGGCGGAACGGCCTCGCCGCGGCGGTGGCGCTCTAGCCGCGTCCGACGTGGAAGCTGCGTGCAGCGATGCGTGCCTGCCTGGTGTGCTCCGTGCGCGTGTCGCGTGTCTTGACCAGAGCTTGGCGGTGTTCGCGTGGCGCCGTGTCGCGTGCGCCTTGAGCCTCCCGTGTCACGTGGGGCCGTGCCCTTGGCTGTGAACGGCACGCGACGTGGACTAAAGGCGGAGCTCACCGGCCAGTGTCGTGGCGAGAGAGGATGGTGGGCGGTGGCGAGGCGCCGCCGATGGGTCGCCGCCGGGCCGAGCCGTGCGCCGGGACGCCGGAGGTCATTCGGGGCGCCGCGTCCCGCGGCCCCGCGTGGCGGCGATGGGCGACTCCGGCGCGGTGGCGAACCCCGGTGTCGGCTCCCTCTTCCTCTCTTCTCCTTCACGGCCCACCTCTCTTTGGTTGGGGGGAACGGTGATGCCACCGAGGCGGGGAAAGTGGGAAGGGGAGCTAGGGGCACCCGGAGCGCCATTTAATAGGCGGCGGCAGCCATGGAAGCGATGGAGGTGAACGGCGTGGAGCCATGCGGGCTGGCGGCCCATCCGAGGGCTTGCGCTAGGTTTTAGGGGCTTCGGTGGTTCTTTGGGGGAGGCGGGCTGCTCCCAATTTGCGCGGCGGCCGGTCAAAAAAGAAGGGCGGAGGTAGCGGCCATGGCGTCATCACGGTGGTCCATGCCGCGCGGCCGACCTTGTCGGGTTGCCGTGCATTGGAGTGGGAGGGGCTCCACGTGGCGGCCATCGAGGGCGCGCTCAAAGGCGGTTTAGCGGACGGGGGAGGATGGCGATGGCACTGCTATCACTCTTTATTAGTAATTACCACTCCCGTCGGTGTGAATATATGAGTGGAATAAGGTTATCATGACAATTTCCACCGTTTTGGTGATTTGTGCATTTTTCTGAAGGGGGGAGAAAAGCCTAAAGGGGATTTAAGTGCTAATTTACCCAGCGAAACTTGATCGCCCTTAAGCACATCACCGGGGAAGGGAGGCCGTGGGCTGCTCGTGCGGGTGAAGAAGAGGAGGCTGCAGCCACCACCATGGGCCGGGGGTGCCCCGTGCGTGCCCTCGGTTAGGGTTGGTTCTTCCCCTCTTTTTCCTTTTCCTTTTCCTTTATTTCCTATTCTCTATTTCCCTAACTAAAGTGTATGCCCATGAATACATGCAAATACCCTTGTAGGTATAAAGGAGGAGCCATACAAGCTAGGGGGGGATCACCTAGGGTAACCTAGGGTTTGGTCAAGTGTGATCCCACTTGTTGCACACATGCCACCATGATTAATTTAATAACTTAGTTAAGCATCACATAAAATCCAAAAAGAGGCAAATCACATAAATAAATAAAAGAGAGACAAGATGCTCATGCCCCTTAAATGCATTTGCTTATGCAACTGTTTAGGGTAGGTTTCCTACATGACACTCACCATACATGGGTTAGTTTTTTGGAAAAGTTTTTGAAAGTTGTGATTTTTGGGTGCTGGTTTAACAGGGATGTTACATGGATGTCCCCTGATCAGCCGGATAGTGGTAGCTCGCGTAGGGGACTTTATAGCTACGTTGAATCCTCTGTAGTCCACTTTCCGTTGATAGGACTGATAGGCCTATAGGTGTATGCAGTAGGTAGATTACTCTGTTTCTTCTCCTATTCGGGTCCTTTGGTCCGATAAGGCGATATTATACAAAGTTTACCGGTAGTTAGAACTAGAGTACATTAGCTATTTCCTCATTCTCAATAGTTTTCTAGATTGTTTGTACCCCCCTTAGATTAAGAGTATTAGGCTAGGTCATAATTCACCTCTTGTTCCTTTGGGTTCGATATTAAAACGGGTTGATCTTGGTGAAGTCTTGATCGGTATATATATACGTGCGTTTGCGGATAATCGATTATAATCATTATTTAGGTGCGGTTAATTTATACCAACAAGCATTTAAAGGCGCCGTTGTTTAGGAACGGTTTGCTGATTTTGATTTAGCCTATCTTAGTCTATAGTTATCTTTTTTATATTAAAAACAAAAATAAAAATATATTATGAAAAACAAATCTCAACTTTTATATCAATATGGAGCACCATCGGGATCGTACCTTTAGCCAATGGAATCTTCTAAACCTATCACATCATCGGCTATGAGCTACGTCCCGGATTAATTAAATTAGTTCGGGAACATATCTTTTACGGTAATACTAGCGAAAACCCCTATTTCCACTTAACGATTTTGAGCGATGACATGTTCATGTCGAGCATTAAAGGCATGGCCGATGAAACTTTAAGATGGAAACTCTTTCCATTTTCATTAACGAGCGAGCCAAGAAATGGTATAATCGCCATGTTGGGAGTAGTCAAGGAGATTGAGAAATATTACGAAAATACTTTTGTCTTAAATTTTTTCCAGTAGAAAAGGTCGCTAAACTTCGATTTGAAATCATAGGATTCAAACAATTAGACAATGAATCGCTAGGCAAGGCTTGGGATCGTTTTGATGGTTTTGTAAATTACGGACCTAATCTTGCTTTACGGAACCCATGCTTTTACAACATTTCTTTTTAGGCCTTGATGATAGAAATAAGGAATATCTTAATTTGGCCTCGGGTGGAGCATTTATGCATATTCTTGTTGAACATGCTAAAACTATTCTTACTAACATTTTAAATGATCTCCCAAGAAGAAAAAAGAAGAGTTGTTAGAAGAAAATTCTCATTTAGCTAGAAATAAACTTTTACCTGATTCATCTCAATCTATAGTTGAATTAAAACCTGAGCTAGCTAATGAGATAATTCTAAATTCTAAGTGGATGTTTGAAATAGAGGATGATTTCTTTAACGATTTTGGGAATACTACACTTTATCGTAAAATTATTCAATCCCAACAATCTGGAGATTTTAGTTCTAGTCTTTCACATCTTGATGATTTAAAATTTCTTAGAGAAATAACAAGAGAATTGATTTTTATTTTGGGTGATGATTGGTTGACAGAATCTGAGCAATCCCCTCAAGTAATTAGTCTTAATTCACCCTCTGTTAGTATAAAGTTACAAGTAGATTCATATCCCTTTGAAGCTTTATATAATCCGATTGTAGGAGTCAACGTTATGTCATATACCTTTGCTAGAAAATTCTTGAAAGATATACCATTAATTTCTACAAATAAAGTATTTAAAAATTATTCAGGGACATATTATTCCTAGTTTAGGAGTTTTGAGTGCACTTCCTATTGTTATTAATGATTTCCACATATTGCTAAATTTCTATATCTTTGATATGTGGGATTTTGATGTAATGATTGGAGTACCCATAATAAAACTTCTTCAAGAAGGTCGTGATGGTAAATTAAATATCCAACTCGGAAAAGGATTTAATTTTTTCGATACCTATAACTCATGCGGTAAAGTTTAAAAGCGAGAACCCCTTCCCGAATTAGACCCAATAGAAGAGGTCAAGGCTATTGAATGCAATGATTTTATTCAACCCGATTTAGAAGATGATACCCGTTCTTCATCGATGAAGAGAAGGAGGACCTTATTGATCCTGAACCTCTCGATGAATTACTAGAGCCACCTAAACCTCCTATTGAGCTTAAACCATTACCATCTGGTCTTAAATATGTTTTTCTAAATAATGATCAAGAATATCCTGTGATTATAAGTGATAAACTTTCGATGAAGAGACTTAGAAATTAATAACTATTTTAGAAAAACATAGAGCTGCTTTTTTGATATTCACTCCAAGACCTAAAAGGGATTAGCCCTGTTCTTTGCACCCATCGCATACCTACCAATCCGAAAATTACACCTTCAAGAGAGCCTCGGCGTAGACTCCAAAATGCGATGCGGGATGTAGTAAAGAAAGAAGTTCTAAAGCTTTTACATGCGGGGATCATATACCCCTGTACCGCATAGCGAGTGGATAAGTCCTGTGCAAGTTGTACCTAAAAAGGGAGGAATGACGGTTGTCAAAAATGATAAAAATGAATTAATACCTAAGAGAACTGTCACTGGATGGCGAATGTGTATAGATTATAGAAAACTCAATAAAGCAACAAAGAAAGACCATTTCCCTTTACCTTTCATTGATGAGATGTTAGAGTGTTTAGCAAATCATTCTTTCTTCTGTTTCCTTGATGGTTATTCAGGGATATTACCA
Organism: Chrysopogon serrulatus; assembly: GCA_015844335.1. Lineage (NCBI taxonomy): Eukaryota > Viridiplantae > Streptophyta > Magnoliopsida > Poales > Poaceae > Chrysopogon > Chrysopogon serrulatus. Next base: position 59,635 of record JADLZL010000870.1, on the reverse strand, counting down.
AATCCCTATCCACCACGATGATCAAAGCAAAACCACCTTTACATGTCCTTATGGAACTTATGCTTATAGGAGAATGTCTTTTGGATTATGTAATGCATCCGCTTCTTTTCAAAGATGCATGATGTCTATATTTTCGATATGATAGAAGAAATCATGGAAGTTTTTATGGATGATTTTTCAGTTTATGGAAAAACTTTTGATGATTGCCTAGAAAATTTAGATAAGGTTTTGCAAAGATGTGAAGAAAAAACTTAGTCCTCAATTGGGAAAAAATATCATTTTATGGTTAGAGAAGAAATAGTGTTAGGACACCTAGTGTCGAAAAAAGAGGTATAGAGGTAGATAAAGCCAAAATTGAAGTAATTGAACAACTACCTCCCCTTGTTAATGTGAAAGGAGTCCGAAGTTTTCTTGGTCATTGTGGTTTTTATCGTAGATTTATAAGAAATTTCTCACAAATTGCTAGACCAATGACCAGATTGTTAGCTAAGGATGTACCTTTTGAGTTTGATGAAGAATGCTTAGAACCATTTAATATTCTTAAGAAAGCACTTACATCAGCACCAATCATTCAACCCCCTGATTGGTCTTTACCCTTTGAGATTATGTGTGATGCTAGTGATTATCTTTGTAGGAGCAGTCTTAGGACAAACAAAAGATAAAACGCATCATGCAATTGCTTATGCTAGCAAGACAATGACAGAAGCACAATTAAATTATGCAACCACTAAAAGGAACTTTTGGTCATTGTCTTTGCTATTGATAAATTTAGGTCTTACTTAGTTGGAGCTAAAATAATTGTTTATTCTGATCATGCTTTGCTCTTAAATATTTGCTCACTAAGAAGGATGCTAAACCACGATTAATAAGATGGATTCTATTGCTACAAGAATTTGATTTAGAAATTAAAGATAGAAAAGGAATAGAAAACCCTGTTGTTGATCATTTGTCTAGGATGTATTTTAAAGAACCTCGGGAACTACCTATTAATGACTCATTAAGAGATGACATGCTTTGTTTAAAGTGACCAAGATAGATCCTTGGTACGCGAATATTGTCAACTTTATGGTTGCGGGTTATGTACCACCGGGGAGAAAATAAGAAAAGACTCATTTATGAAAGTCGTCTCCATATGTGGGATCCACCATACCTCTTTCGGGTATCTTGCGCCGATGGATTACTCGGAAGATGTGTACCAGTGGAGGAAGGCATGCAGATCATTCAAAAATGTCACTCATCACCATATAGAGGTCATTACGGGGCATTCCGCACTCATATAAAAATCTGGCAGAGTGGATTCTTTTGGCCAACCATGTATGAAGACACCAAAGATTTTATCCGAAGATGTGGAGCGTGTCAAAGGCACGGAAATATCAATGCAAGAGATGTTATGCCACTCACCAACAACCTTCAGATAGAGCTCTTTGATGTCTGGGGAATTGATTACATGGGACCATTTGTGAAGTCAAAGAATTATGAGTACATTTTGGTGGCGATTGACTATGTATCCAAGTGGGTAGAAGCTATGCCATGCAAGAATGCTAACTCAAAACACTCAAAGAAGATGTTTGAAGAGGTTATATTTCCAAGGTTTGAAACACCTAGAATGGTTATAAGTGATGGAGGAACACATTTCACTGATAAGAAGTTTCACTTATACCTACAAGCTCATGGAATACGACATAACGTCGCTACTCCATATCATCCTCAGACAAGTGGCCAGGCAGAAACATCCAATAAACAAATCAAGAATATTCTCTAGAAAACAGTGAATGAAATGAGAACTTTATGGAAGGATCGATTACCTGATGCACTATGGGCACACCGGACAGCTTATAAAACACCTTTGGGTATGTCACCATATCAATTGGTATATGGCAAGACACGCCACTTACCAGTCAATTAGAACATAAAGCTCACTTTGGGCTATCAAAAGATGGAACATGGACCTAGAAGCTGCTTTGGAGAGAAAAGGAAAATGCAATTATCAGAATTAGAAGAATGGAGAGAAAAGGGCTATCACAATTCGAAGATCTACAAAGAACGGACGAAGAGATGGCATGATAAGAGGATCAAGAAGAAGGTGTTTACACCAGGAGATAGGGTATTACTTTTTAATTCTAGGTTCAAATTATTCGGGCTTGGAAAATTAAGAAGCAAATGGGAAGGACCCTTCACCGTTGTAAATTCATCACCACATGGAGCAATAACTCTACAATCAAACGAAGGTACGCTATTCAAGGTAAATGGACACCGACTTAAACTTTATTTAGAGCCATTTGATTCAGGGTAGTGGATGAAATCGAATTCATCCAATTACCAACTTATTAAGTTCTATTTTATTTCGGTACAATTTTTATCCGAAAATACATCTAATAGAAACATAGGAGGAGTCCGGCAGTACCCCGCGGAAGGGCACACCGGTGGGGCCCCTAGGTGGGGCGGTCGGGGCCCCCCCCCTGCGCTCCTCGTCCCGACTCTCGTCCCATGTCCTTCTACACTCTTCCTAGTATATTCGCATATTATCCACGCGCGATCGGGATATTCTTTCGTACGGATCCCGTAGAACCTAGGTTTTATCCTCATCCTGTCTCCTAAAAACCCATATAAATACGTACCTAGACCTCCTCAACTTTATTCCATAACCAGCCACCTCTTCCTTTCAAAGAAAGCTCTCCAATCTAGATCTACTAGCAATGGCGAACAAGGCAATCGTCTCCTACGGTGCGGACTTCGACAAAGATCCCCCGCGATGATTCGAAGGCCCTCGTCCTCCTCAAGCGGTTGAAGCCTCTCGCCGTTGTGCCACCGAAGCAAGTTGGAACGATCCTCCAAATCATGAGCAAGTCTACTACGTGCAAGATTCATCTGCTCTTCCTCCACCACCTGCAAGGCTGATGCTTGAAGGAGGTGCTAAAGGAAAGCAGATTGCTATCCCCAAGGGTACCCAGCTCCTTGCACCTAGAGCTAATGAGCGACTCGTGGCAGTCGAGACCGACAAGAAGGGCAAGCTTATATGTGCTAAGTACACCAACGCTGCTCGTCCTTCTATCCAAGGAATTCGTGCAAACCCTGATGAAGTATGCTACACCGAGCCCATTGCACCTAAGCCCAAGCCTAAGAGGAAGAGAGCAGCAACAGCATTAGCACTGGAGAAAGTTCCCAAGCAGCCAGCACCTACTCTACGCACTCTCAATGAGAAGCTTGAAGGCCTCTCCAATCTTGTCAAGGAGATGGAAACATCTAACAAGCTGAGAGACAAGCTCATAGAAGATGTAGAAAAGAAGGTTGGGGTTAATCTCAAGTTAATCCGCAGCCTCAAGCGCGACAAAGACAAGCTTGAAGAAGAGGTTGCGGCCCTCAAGAAAATAATTCAGGGCCTCAACAATGAAGGGCAGCATTAACTGCCTAGTTATCCAATAAGGCACACTTCCGCTAGTCCGATTAGTTAAAGGAGTCAGTCGAGTCGAGTCATTTTGTTAGGACAAAGCCTAATGAGCTAGGGCAGTCGTTAGCTCAGTCATTAAAGCGTCTATTGAATTATTTTATACCACCACCATAAATGAATAAAGTGCCTTATTTTATATTAATGTGTGTTATCTATTCTACTCTCTATTTTTGGAATATTTTGTCTCCACATATTGCGCAGAAAGTATGAAGGAAAACAAGTGTGGGGGAAGCACAATTAATCCCGAAGCAAAAATACGATCGGAGAAACAACGTAATTCGAGCGACATCGAACCAACACCGCACACGCGGCAGGACCCCCTTGGACCCCTAAGGCGGGGCCGGCCGGTGCCCTAGTGGGGCCGGGCGGCGCCCCCCGCCACCTTTAAACTTCTTCGTTTCGGTCACACGGTCGGGTTCGAAGTTAATTACAAGTCAAATGCATATTTTATACTCTAAATTTCGATTCAAATTTTAATTCTTCATATTAAACGCTTCATGAAATAATAAACCCATTCAATCCATGACTTGAGGAAAATAAATTATATGACACCTTTCTAGAGGCATGATTATTATGGAATTTACAAGTGCTTCATGATTGTCTAAGTTATTGTAGGAAGCGAGATAGCAAAGATAATGATTATTCAATTTCGATAATTTGTCTTTCGAGATTTTATTAAAAAAATTTAAAAACATTTAGCTTCACTCCTCTTTGAATGGAACTAAATAATAATTATGTCAATCTACTTTAATAGCTTTGGTTGAGAGATTTATCATATTCCTAGTATCATAAAATAAAAATAAAAGTAAAATTCACTATCTTGAGCAATATTGTGAAGGAGGCATGAGCTATTCAAAAGACTCAGAGAAATAAAAAGGGACAAGTGTCCGGAACCTCGAATTAAGAAAAGAAAGGAATATGAACATGTGCTCGGCAAAAGAAGAGCTCATGGTTCCTCCAACATAATATGCCAAGAAGTGAGAATTTTTTTTTGACATAGAAATATGATATCTCTCTCCTCGCTATAAAAATATTCAATTTATGTCACTACCACTACAAATGAGAGAGTTGAAGCTATGTTTTTACAAAATACATCTCCACTCCAAAAGACATAATTAAAGGAAGGGTGATCAATCTTAAGCTTTCTTACTCTGCAATCACTTGAGAACTCATGATAGACACTCTAAAATCTTATAATACATGATTACTAGATTAGTGCTATACAATTTAAGCTCAAAGTTATGCATTGAATGAGTACCCATTCTACTAAAACCAACTTTTTTCTCGGGACAAGCAAAAGCCTAAGTGTGGGGGTAATTGTTGACACCTGTTATCACCCAAAATTTATTAGTAATTACCACTCCCCGAGACATGAATATATGATAAGAATAGGGTTATCACCGACAATTTCCACGAGTTTTGGTGATTTGTGCATTTTTCGGGGAATTTTCGAGAAAAAAGCCTAAAAGAGGGATTTAAGTGCTAATTTACCACGAAACTTGATCGCGACGCAAGCACATCACCGGAGGGTTCGGGAATACTCCGAAGACGCCCGGGCGGCGGGGACTGCACCCACCGGGTGGGGCCGGCCGCCCCACCACTGGCGCCGCCCCCCCCCTAGGGTTAGGGTTGGCTGCCCCCCTTACGGAACCTTCCTCCACCGCCTCGGAGTCATCCTGGCCGCTTGCTACGTCGGTTTGATCCAACGGCACGTATCAATCCCACCGGGCTATAAAAGGAGGGCCATACCCCCCGGAGAGGGCCGGATCAAGAGATGAAGAATCGAGCTTTAGATAGAAATCCACTAGATCTAGGCTAGCAATCAAGATAGAGATTAGAGATAGAGTAGAAGAGTAGAGATTCGGAGGAGCCCCTACCTGTCGGAGCATCCTCGGGAGCCGTCATTCGTCTGATTCGCTCCCTCGCCCGGGAGCTGCGTTCGAGGTACTTTTGTATTTACCATTCTCGATTCAAGTAAGCATTTGCTTATATTCGTTCTTTGGTTTGCAACTCATATTATATTGAGTACTTTGATTTGGGTAGCTCCTAGGTCGAGTAGTTTTCGTAGCGTAGACGTGGTGTCCGGGTTATGATTGCTTGTGGATGTCCCCCCGATCATTAGGATAGTGGTAGCTCGCGTAGGTGACTTTATAGCTACGTTGAATCCTCTGTAGTCCACTTCCCGTTGATAGGACCGAGAGGCCTATAGGTGTCCGGTAGGTAGATTACTCTGTTTCTTCTCCTATTCAGTCACTTTGTCCGATAAGACGATATTATACAAAGTTTACCGGTAGTTAGAACTAGAGTACATTAGCTATTTCCTCATTCTCAATAGTTTTCTAGATTGTTTGTACCCCCTTAGATTAAGAGTATTAGGCTAGGTCATAATTCACTGCTTGTTCCTTTGGGTTCGATATTAAAAGCTGGGTTGATCTTGGTGAAGTGCTGATCAGTATATATCTGTGCGGTTGCGGATAATCGATTATAATCATTATTTAGGGTGCGATTAATTTATACCAACACTCGAGCCATCCCGGCGGCGACGCCGGAAACCCCACCGTCGTCCTCGCTCCGTTCCCTCCTCGCGCTAACGCCACGCCCGCGGCCCGCCGCCTCGCCCGTGCCGGCGGTCGCGTGTTCCGACTCTCCTCGGCGACGACGGCGAGCCCCAGCACGCTTCGGTGCACCTCCGGCCGGCCATCGGCGCCTCCGGCTTCGCCTCCGGCCCGACCCGCGATCGGCGCTGCGTCTCCCGGCATCGCCCTACCTCGCCCGTCCTCCTCGGCTCCGCTGGCTTGGCCTCGGCCGCTTTTCGGCCAGCCATAGCCGCCTCTGGCGGGCTGCGGTATGTCGCCCGGCAAGCCCGGTGGCCGCCACCCGGCAGGCCTGAGGCCACGGCCGGCTCCATGATGCCCAACCATCACGCCGCGACTCTTCTCGGCGCCCGGTGAGCCACCGGCGCATCAAGGCACCACCTTTTCCTTCCCGTCACCGTTCCATGCCTAAGTCCGGCCTTGGTGCCGCTTGTCCCACACCTTGTAGGGAATCATGGGAGCCCCACCGCCTTCCAGCCACCTCGCCGCCCATCCCGGCCTTGTCCCTTTGTGGTGGCCAGCCATAACCACTTGCCGGCCAGCCGCAGCCAGCCACGGCCAGCCGCTGCTGGCCAGCAGCAGGTCGGAGCTGGCTACAGCTGGCCGGAGCTAGCCACAGCTGGCTGCAGTAGGCTACAGCCCGGCGCGGGGCCAAGCCCGGTTGGCCTGGACCTCCTGCCACTTCCGCCGCCGTCGCTCCGCGAAGTCCCGCCCGACCTCGCCATCTCCGACAAGGTCGAGCTTTTTGAAACTTCGGCCAACGCCGTCCTCAACGCCCGGCAACACTTTCGCTTTTTACTCATATTCACCAATGTCGCATTATATCTATATATACGCCTATTTATGCACATGCCGTGCCTTCGCGCGGTCTATATCTCTCGCGCTATGGAAATGTGCTACTTAGGTGTATGGTTGCCGTCTTGCCTTTGGGATGTGTGTTGGTGTATATGCTTATCGTGGACCGAGCCTTCGGCCGGTTGGGAGAGAGTGACGTGTGTTCGAACGTGCGTCGCGAGTTCGTCTCGCCGTGGCATTGTAACGCCGAACACATCTCTTCTCTCGTGCTTTTAGTTGTCTCTGACATGCTACTATTGTTGCGACCTAATTCGGCCCTAGGACATGGTCACCAGGGACTTAGCGATGCGGATATTACCCTATATGATGAGCCCCTCATGACCTAGTCTAATGGGAGACGAAATAGGAAGCGACAGTTGTGATACGACGAGAGCCAACCCGTGTAGGTAAAGCTTATGGCCGCGTGTCATCTCGCCATGACCATTGGGCTCTACCTCTTTCTCCTCTCTTACTTTCTCTTACTCTTTTCCCAAACCACCTCATATGCTTGTGCCATGTAGACCATAGCATTCCTTCGGACCTAGCGGTGACAACCGCATTGCTATGGACCCTAGGAATAGCATTGTGCTGCCCTAGTAGCACGGAGGTCGTGGTGCCCTACGAGTTGGCGTGAATTATGGAACCGTGCGAGACTTAGGTCTCTTCTCCTTCGACCACCGTCCATTACCATGACGGGTAGGTTGGGGGAGCACGGGACCATTCTACTCTTTTGCTCACCTTCGATTCTCGCTAATCCAGTAGGGCGCGGATCGAATCTCTTGTTCCACCACCTTCGATCAGTGACTATCGCCATGTCACGTGGACCGAAGTGCCATGGAACCAGAGTCTCCTTTTCTCGCTTATCCGTGTTTGTTAGTGTTCTTTATTTGCCTCTTGTTCTGTTCCTTTGATTTTCGTCGATCGTAATGGTGAGCGAATCAAAGGAGGTGGACCTCATTTTCCCTCTTTGGTTCTTTTGTGCTTAAACCCTAGTATGTTTGTATCTATTGAGATCATAGCATTCCTTGGGCTCCCACAGTGACAACCGCACCGCTGAGACCCTGGAGAATGCCTTAGTGCATATAGTGCACCTTAGTCGAGGTACCCTACAAGTGGTTTAGGCACATGTGATCTCTCGTGCATCGCTCCTCTCCGATGCCTCGCCTTTTGCCGTGGCATGTGCATTGGAAGGGGTAGACCACCGCTCCCTCTCTTTCTACCTTCTATTCTTCCCCACTAACCCGTTCTATTCGATCCCATCTTAGCCATGACGATTAGATCAAAGACCGGGGTATCTCTTCTAGTTAGCAAAGCTATGGTCTATGTCGTGTTCTCGAACCCATGCGAGTCGACCCGATCGACAGTTCGAAAACCATCCTCGTCGAGGATGTGACCGAGACCGTGACATGGACATGCCTAGCTAACTCTCTTTCTCTCTTCCCCTGTTGTGCTACTCGCTTCTCAGCTCTCGACGTTGTTGTGGTGTCTTGTGGGTCGAGGGGGCCTGTAGCCGCTCCTCTGTTGTTCGTGTTCCCATCTCGTTTGCTACCGTCGGCTGTCATGGCGGGTAAGCTGACGTACCTTGGAACGAAGTCACAACCCTTCGGTTTTGCGTTACTTGTTCTTTCCTGATTCTTATCTAGTGGTTATGGCTTACGAGTTAGAGGCTACAAGGGCCAAATCCTATTGTTCCTATTTTCCTTTCCCTCTTGCTTGTGATCCTCCGGTCCCCGCCAATTTCCATGACATTCGGATTGTGAGGCCACAAGCTGTGGTGTTTGTTTAAGTTAAGTTAGGATCAAGGCCTCTTCTCTTGGAGCCGTACAGGTCGACATGGTTCACCCGGGACGTACTGGCTATTTCAAGGCCTCGATCCGAGCTTATGCTTAACAAACAGCCACTTCTGTTGTTTGGAGCCCGAGGATTGGACACTCTCCACAAGGGCTAAGTCTTTTCAGTGTTTATTCGGAGTTATCTGGTTCCTTCTGTATCTTGTTGCCTTTTTGGGAAGTACTGTATTTTGGTTAGGGATTGATTGCTCTTTTGCCTTGTTTGTCGCTATATCGAGGTAGTTGCATCGCAGTGACGATGGATAGACCGGAGATCCGCTAGGAGAAGGAGATGTGAAGAGCAACAAGATGTGGATGACTATGGATTGCTATAAACAGGTGCCACGTCCCACCCAACCTCGTAGAATCCTATTAGGCATGCAATAAGTAGCTGCTAGCGCTTTACTTTATGCTAATGAACTGTGATAGGATGCATGGTAGATTGCTTGATAAGCCGTTACCTTGACGTAACCTTTCTCCTGCATACCCGCTGCTAGGATAGACGCTCGCCTACTTCATGATACTGCTACACACTTACACTTTACTCGTACATGCTTGTGTGTGGCTAAGGCACGTCGTGCCGTAAACTGGATAACTGGGGGATAACGTGGGAGAGATCTTGGCGTGTGTCTTGGGTGTGTGGTGAGGGTTGTGTCGACTGGGCAGGATCTACGACGAGTCAGGGGACAAGTCTTGCCGGGGGAGTGTGATCTGGGCACTCCCTATGTGAGAGAGTGCCTGTGGCGGGTACATGTGATGTGAGTAGATTCCGGGGAGGAGTGTCTTTATGGGACGAATCCCCAGAATGGAGGTGCCGTCGAGGCACGGGACGCTGAGCCCCCTTGTGAAGATATCCTGTCCAGTCCTGCTAAGGACTGATTGGGCGAAGGTGCGGTTCATGGGACCTTTCGTGCACACGGTCGTTCCTGATGGGCGGGAAACGACCTGACGGCTACCTGGCCCCCTGCCATTACTACTAGGTTGTTAGGTGATAGTGTAGGGAGGTACGGGTGATGAGACCCACACCCTCCTGAGACAGCGTGGTACCCTTTGGGATCCGGCACCACGTCTCACAGTCTTAGCGTGCCGGTGGACTCCGGGGTGCCCCAGAGCTGAGTGGTAGGATGACATCGAGCCAGTTAGGCGGCAGCTTGGTATCAGCCTAGACGAGGCATTGTCGATGATGGCGATCTTGTGGTTCTAGGTGTACAAGCTTTGTAGAGTTACTAAATCTATACGTATAGCCGTGTCCCCGGTACGGACATTCACATGAGTTACCATATGTTCGTTATAGTGAGAGGTGTCCTCTTCTTTTCTCCCCCTGGGTGTGGCTGGATTCCGGCTTAGGCCGTTGAGGCAAGGAGGAGTAGGAGTCTTCCTTGCCGACTAGAGTGCGAGAGTGTGGTGAGACGTGTGGATGTGGATGTGGATATGGATGTGGATATGGATGGGATGGATGGATGTGTGGTTGAGATGGGTTAAAACTTGACGAACTATATTACTTTTATATTACGAATGGCATAGAGAAACTACAGCCAAATATAGGCCTTTTTCTTTACCCTTGCATTCCACTTACCACATAGCGAAGCAAAGCATAGGGTGGGAGCCCGTGGCCAGTACAAATCGTACTGATAGAGTTGAGCAGGTTTGGGACCCGAGGATGCGACGACAACGGAGCTGGAAGGATTAGGTGGTCTCGTTCCTACACTCAAGTTTGGTTAAAGAGATCAAATCCACGCCCGCTGATACTCTACCCCAACTCTGATGATCGCCTATGAAGGAGGAGCCTTCACCCGCTATGGCGCTACATCTACTCTGATATCGATCTGTGTGCGTATAATGCTAGGATACGTTGTACCTAGGTGCATCTCCAAGTGTTGTAAAACTCTGTAACTTGTACATTATCGCGATGTATGAACTGTGGTATCAACTGTAAATGATGTACTCTGTGGATTCCCCTTCGAGGAAATCGCGGGTCGTTTCATGTGAATCTGAATACATCCAAGCAAGATCTAAAAAGAGGTCAACTACAAGAAAATCACAAAACCTTGGCATTGAACCAATGCAACGATATTGGGGGGGCGTGGAGGTGGGGGCGAGGGACCCTTTCTTCAATCATATGAATACAAAGGGGTTCATCTACAATGTTGATGTATGAATATCTTCGTCCTCCTCGATGCGCTACTCTACACCACATCAACATTTGTGTGCCACTTAAACTTGGTCCTAAACACATGACACGATTTGCAATGGCATGTACTAGTCGTAACACATTTTATAAAATTTAGACAAACAGATGAACACCTAGGTTTACTAAATGAAATGGGGGTATTTCCCCTTCTTCACGTTCTTTCCCTAACGCTCGTCTACCTAACTAGGGGTAGCCTCGCTAGCCTTTAGTCATCCTCTTGCTATCATCTTTCTTTTCCTTTAAGTAGATATGCTGAGACACCACCATACCATCTTAACTCTCATTGACCATTATCTTAACCAAGTTAGGCAAGGCTAGAAATATATACAACATGATATGCAATCTCATACAACATAACAATTTACAATACGTACTAATATTTATGATGTCAAGCTCACTATTTATCCTAAAAAAGATCCTCACGTCTAATGGTTTTATGAATACGTCTACCAATTGTTGTGCATAATATCAAACTCCTTGAAGAGAAATATGTCCCTTAAAACCACAAAGAAAGTGGTAATACTTCTCTAAATTTAGTTAAACTTAACATATTTTAACTTTTTTGGACCTAAAGAGTAGTGTGTGTGTGTGTGTGTGTGTGTGTGTGTGTGTGTGTGTGTTGGTTTGTTGGTTTGTTTTTGTTTTTGTTTTTTGTTTTTTTTAAAAAACTGAGAGTAGTGTGTGAGACTCGAGACAAGGGAGGAGGAAGTTAGCACTTCCAGCCTGATCTGATCTGGTTCCTTCTTTCCAAACCTATAGAACCGGCCCATCTCACCTTGGAGCGGCCCAGCTCGTTCGCTCTCGTCTTTGCGAGCAGTCGCGGCGGCCTCGAGTCGTCATCAACGCTTCCAAATACAAACTCCCAGAAACCCTAGCTAGCCCTAGATCCCCCACCATGGATCTCCTCCAGTCCTCTTACGCGCCGGACGGCGCCTCGTCTCCGGAGGACTCGGCCGCCGCGTCGTCGCCGGAATCCTCGCCGCTCCGCCTCCCTTCCAAGTCCGCCGCCCCCTCCGTCGACGACACCGCGCTCGCGCTCTCCTCCCGCGGCGTCCGCCGCCCGCCCGCTCGACCCTTCGCTCCACCTCGTCGCCTTCAACCCCACCGCCGACCAGCTCTGGGCTCCTATCCTGGGGCCCCAGCACCCCCACGCCCCGATCTCCTCCGCCTCCGGCAACCGCAACCACAAGCTCGGCCACGTCGAGGACGCCGCGGTCCTGCCCTTCCTATTCGACGAGCAGTACAACACCTTCCACCGGTTCGGCTACGCCGCCGACCCCTCCGGCCTCCACATCGTTGGCGACGCCCAGCCCCAGGCTCCTGAGCCCGACACCGTCTACAACCTCGCCCCCTCCGAGCACAAGCGCCGCCGCCTCCTGGCCAAGGCGGACAACCAGGAGGAGCCCGTCCCCCCGGAGGCCAAGAACCCCGCCTCCGAGGAATGGATCCTCCACAACAAGCAGAGTCCCTGGGCTGGGAAGAAGGAAGCGCCTCCCGCGGAGCTCACTGAAGAGCAGAAGCAGTATGCGGAGGCGCACGCTGCCAAGAAGGCTGAGAAGGAGGCCCGCGGCGAAGGGAAGAGCGAGAGGACAGAGGTTGTGGTCAAGACCACCTTCCACGGGAAGGAGGAGAGGGATTACCAGGGACGCTCCTGGATCACGCCGCCCAAGGATGCCAAGGCTACCAACGACCACTGCTACATCCCCAAGAGGTGTGTGCACGAGTGGGTCGGCCACACCAAGGGGGTCTCAGCTATCAGGTTTTTCCCAAAGTATGGACATTTGCTGCTGTCTGCGAGTATGGATTGCAAGATTAAGATCTGGGATGTTCTTGGGTCACGGACATGCATGCGCACTTACATGGGGCACTCAAAGGCGGTAAGGGATATATCATTCTCCAATGATGGGACCAAATTCTTGAGTGCTGGGTATGACAGGAATATACAGTACTGGGATACTGAAACAGGGCAGGTGATCTCGACCTTCTCAACTGGGAAGGTCCCATATGTTGTGAAGCTCAATCCTGATGAGGATAAGCAGCATATTCTCCTTGCCGGAATGAGCGATAAGAAGATCGTGCAATGGGATATGAAGTCAGGGCAGATTACGCAAGAGTATGATCAGCATTTAGGGGCTGTGAACACCATAACTTTTGTGGATAACAACAGGAGATTTGTGACCTCAAGTGATGACAAGTCTCTTCGTGTGTGGGAGTTTGGCATCCCTGTGGTGATTAAGTATATCAGCGAGCCGCACATGCACTCAATGCCATCAATCGCACTGCATCCCAACTCCAATTGGCTGGCAGCGCAGAGTTTGGACAATCAGATACTGATATACAGCACCAAGGAGAGGTTTCAGCTTAATAAGAAGAAGAGATTTGCTGGCCATATTGTGGCAGGTTATGCTTGTCAGGTGAACTTCTCACCTGATGGGAGGTTTGTGATGTCTGGTGATGGTGAGGGTAGCTGCTGGTTCTGGGACTGGAAAAGCTGCAGGAGATTTAAGACTCTGAAGTGCCACAACGGAGTTTGCATTGGATGCGAGTGGCATCCATTGGAAACTAGCAAGGTTGCAACCTGTGGATGGGATGGTGTAATTAAATACTGGTAAGTTGATCACACAACCATGCATGCTCCTTTAAAATTGGAACCACTGCTTTTAATTGCTTTGTAATTTGTCAGTGTCTTCTTGCTAAGAGTAGTCTTTTCTGTTGAGTACTTATTGAAACTCTCAGGCTCACAATGCATTTAGAGCATTAAGGTTTTATTGACTGAATCTCATGCATGGTGCCCTTGAAAAAGTTGTGCTAAGATTTTTATGAACTAACTAGGGAATTTTATTTTGTTTCATATTACAGGTTATGGTAAATATACTCTTTCGTATATGTTTGATGCGATCTATACTATATTAGTTTTGTTTGCACAAGAGTTGCTTTAGTTAGTCACAAACACTTGCCCTGCAAAAGTTGCTTTAGTTACATAATTGATTATGGTTTAAATGCAAAACTTGCACCCAGAGGCTAGATTATGAATGGTGGTGTTTTTCTTTTTGTGTGCCCTAAATGTGGTTTCAAATACTGTTCTTCCATAATAAACCGTAAAATTTATTGTCTTATTGCTGATACGTGGTTGCCCTGCAGTTATTTTCTAAGAGCTGTGAATATCTGTAGTTTCATGTGCTAGTGAAGTTGTGATGGTGGTTAATTTGTTATAGTGTTATTTCTACTTACACGATCATATTTCTTCTCTCAAAGATGTGATAACCTGGCCATGCATTTAGGGTTATTCCTTATAATACCTGACAAAGGGGATCACCTTTATGTTCTATATATTCTACTGAAAATGAATACATGTTATTTCCCATGATGTTTACAGGATTGGGTTAAATGGAAATTGAGCTAATGATGTGTAGTTGCTCCTATATTTACTTTGGTTTGTTACATTTGATTTACTTGTTCCTATGGCAGGTGATACTTGCATCAAACTGTATCTTATTCATTGTTTGTTTCCTATGAGTGTGCTGACATTTAGAATCCTACATGGATAATTTTATGGTTGAAATTATTATGTGTGAACAAAATACATGTTTTATGTGACCTGCTTTTGTTACTGCTATAGAAAATATTTCTTAAATGCCATGTTTGTCAAAATTGTGGAAATAAAGAAGTTGAGAAAATGCTTTGTTTTCTATTGAGTCAGCTGTATTTCATTTGATGTGTTTGCCTGATCAGTTTTTTGGTATTTATGATATGGCACTGACATTCCTCTGAAACAACTTGCAGGGACTGAAGCTTGGGAGAGAGATTGCTTGAGCTCCTGGGGAAGGTTTTGTAACAATCCAATTCATAAGGGCTGAATGCCATGAGATACTGTAAGTCAACATGCTCGACGAGAGAATCCTGGTTCGATGCAGGAGAAAAATGTTGTGTTTTTGAGGTTACATATATGGGAGAAAAAGGTGGTGTTTTTCTGCTACCTTTGCGTTGGTGCTGCCCTGATAAATGTTCAAATGTACAATACTTGCACCAGATTCAAATTGAGTTGTATCTTGCCACTAGCAGCTTTGTTTGCGGTTTCTGGTAATCCTGTTGCTTCCAACTTTTGTAGCATCTGAGAGTGTTGTGTAATACTCACCCCCGGTCCATTTTATAAATTAGATAACTCTCTTTTTAATAGCCGAAGCCAGAACAGAATGAATAGAGATTGAATTAAGTAACCTGTAGATCCATGTTGAATGCTTGACAATTTGATTCCTGAAGAATTAAACAGATTGTAATTGATTCTGAATGTCCAGATATACATATACACTAATACACTAAAAACAGATTATTAAAGTTGATAGTAAGATCTAGGGTGCACCATTGGATTGAAAAAAGCTCTTTGATTCTTGATGTACATCATGTTTTCACCATTTACCTGTTATATATTACCTTTTTGGAACATAAATTTATAATCATTAGGTAGTACATTTGAATACAAATCTGATAGCATAAGTCTGTTACAACAGATATAAATGGTATCGGTAAAAGACTGAAGTATGAACAGGTGCTTGACATGATTAAAAAAAGGTGCTTGACATGCGTGGTTTTCTGTTGGTTAGTGTCCGAATAAGGTTATATAGCACTAATAAGAAGTAAGAAATCGGTAATTTAATTTCTTGTATACCGTGTTTAAATTTTGGAAAAGGAAATTCAGACTGAAAAGCTTTGCGGTTTCGGTTATTCTACTTCTCACTCAGGAACGATGGCTATATAAAAAAAAAAAAGCTGATTCAGGAACTGTGTTTGAGCATGCAATTGATAGTTGGACTCTGTAACCTCACACATGGTCCGAAAAGGTGACAAAACAGAAGCTCCTCCACCGTTGTTGCACTGAACGTCAATGTGTTTGGTTGGTGTCGGGGCCGGCAACTGGCATGGCGCCAGTCCACGCAATCCCATTGCTGAGACGAGACGGACCATATCCGTCGTCGTTTCCTATCCCAGATAGAGAAGCAAAAAACTGATTCCCTCCTTTTCCTAGCTTCCAAGGTCAAAAACCACACGGCCGGGGCGGATGGATCACGCACACGTATCTTACACTTGTCCATCTCCTCCTGGTATCTGATCCCTTCTTTTCCTTGTCCTCCAACAAACCCACCATCTTCTTCCATTTCTCTCATCGATCACTCCTCTTCTTGACACCAACACCATTTGTGTATATGCTTTCCCTTCTCGGTGCAAACACCCTCCCGCCCGCCAACCCTATATCTTCTTCATTCGTCGTCATCAGTTCAGACCTGCAAACCCACCGGTGGCCGGTGCACATAACTTGCACACAGACAGACGCGGCACGTACACAGTGCCTGCCAGTGATCATCAATCCATCAAGCCATTCCCATACCCATACATCATAATGGCGGCGGCGCTGCTGCGTGCGCTGGCGGTGCTGCTGTGGGTGGCGGCGGCGTACCCGGTGGTGTTCCGTGCGCGGCCCGTGCAGGCGCTGGCGGCCAACTGGGGCACCCGCGCGCTGCACCCGCTCCCCGGCGACATCACCGTGCGCCTCCTGCGCGACAACGGCTTCGACAAGGTGAAGCTGTTCGAGGCGGACACGAACGCGCTCCGGGCGCTGGGCCACTCGGGCATCCAGGTCATGGTGGGCCTCCCCAACGACCTCCTCGCCCCCGTCGCCGCCAGCGTCAACGCCGCCGAGCAGTGGGTCATCCAGAACGTCTCCACCTACGTCTCCAAGTACGGCGTCGACATCCGCTACGTCGCCGTCGGCAACGAGCCCTTCCTCAAGTCCTACAAGGGCAAGTTCGAGGCCGCCACGCTGCCCGCCGCGCAGAACGTCCAGGCCGCGCTCGTCAAGGCCGGGCTCGCCAGGCAGGTGCACGTCACCGTCCCGCTCAACGCCGACGTCTACGAGTCCGGCGACGGCCGCCCCTCGTCCGGCGACTTCAGGCCCGACATCGCGGGCCTCATGGTCAGCCTCGTCCGCTTCCTCCTCGACAACGGCGGCATCCTCACCATCAACATCTACCCGTTCCTCTCCCTCGACATGGACCCAAACTTCCCCGTCGACTACGCCTTCTTCCCGTCCCCCGGCGCGCCGCCCTCGCAGGCCAGCGTGCAGGACGGCGGCCTGCTCTACACCAACGTCTTCGACGCCAACTACGACACGCTCATCGCCGCGCTCGAGAGAAGCACGGCCTCGGCTCCATCCCCGTCGTCGTCGGCGAGATCGGCTGGCCCACCGACGGCGACAAGAACGCCAACGTCGCCAGCGCGCGGCGGTTCAACCAGGGCCTCTTCGACCGCATCGTCGCCGGCAAGGGCACGCCGCGCCGCCCGCGGATGCCCGACGTCTACGTCTTCGCGCTGCTGGACGAGGACAACAAGAGCGTCGACCCGGGAAACTTCGAGCGCCACTGGGGCATCTTCAACTACGACGGCTCGCCCAAGTACCCGCTCACGCTCGCCAACGGCAGGCCGCTCGTGCCGGCCAAGGGCGTCCGCTACCTCTCCAAGCAGTGGTGCGTGCTCCGCCCGGACGCCAGCGCCACCGACCCGGCCATCGCCGGCGCCGTCAGCTACGCCTGCCAGTACTCCGACTGCACCAGCCTCAGCCCCGGGTCCTCCTGCGGCAACCTCGACGCGCGCGGCAACGTGTCCTACGCCTTCAACCAGTACTTCCAGGCGGCCAACCAGATGAAGTCCGCCTGCAACTTCCACAACCTCTCCGTCATCACCAGCACCGACCCGTCCCAGGGGACCTGCCGCTTCGAGATCGAGATCGACACCGGCCGCCACGAGCTCACCGGAAAGAAGCCGTCGGCCGCCGCCAGGGTGGCTTGGTCTTCTTCATCCTCGTCTTGGAGCGCCGTGCTACTGCTCGGCTTGGTCGGCCTTTCTACTCTGGCCGCCTGGTGAGTGAGCATGGTGAGACTGCTGACGCAAAGCAACGGCTAGAGACTAGCTAGAAAGGCAGCAGGCCCAATTCTTTTAATTTTTCCAACTAAACTAAACGCTGATGCATGGTAAATATGCATTATTTACCGTTGGGGATTATTGGCCAAGGATAGCTTCTGTCTGACCTTGGGTTACTAGCAAAGGGGATTGATTCTTTCTGATGTACATGTACATACACGACAGAGACGTTGATATGCAATTTGGTTGGAATATGTTGACGTGTCCTCTGTTGATGTTTCATGGATATGTATATGGTTCAGAATTCATCAGAGGATTATGCACATGACTAATTCTGTGGCAGCAGTACATGTTTCCTGTTCATTTTTTGAGAGCGATCAGAGACAAAATCCGAAATCCAAAAGATATATATATTCATATACACACGGTGCAGCAGCATTGCAGCATTACAGAACACATAATGACTAGTAGAATGGCAAAGGTAAAAGTCATATTTCACCTGACACTGGCACATGTCACACCGTCACAACAATGCCAGGCTGCAAGTTTCTGTGACTTGTGAGTCTTCTATAGCTGCTCATCAGACTCTCTAGTAAATATACATCATTTTCCCCCTAGAACGTGTGATCACCAGATTCATCGAACCGGCAAGAGTTCTTCTCGCTGCTTAGTGCTGCCCCCATGCTTGCTCGCTGCACAAGACGGACCAGTGACTGGACGACCTCCGACATTGGTGGCCTGAATTCTGGCTCAGGCTGTGCAAACGGAAATTGATCAATCAGCAACACTGCACAAAAAGGCTGGAGATGCGAATAATAGCAGCTAAACTTTAGGTGATTTACCTGGATACAGAGAGCGATTGCGTCCGCGAACCGAGAGAGTGATTTTGCATGGTACAGCCCCTCGAGTGTTGGATCCACCATCTGATCTAGCGAGTCGATGTCGTGCAGCTGCGGTGAAGCCCACCGGACCAACGATTGCTGGGACCTTGCTCGAGAACTGAAATAGTTTCAGTCGACAGTTATCATTCAGTCTAAACTCACTGCCTCATCTTGTCACAGGGTGTCACAGCGCTGTAGTCCTTAGCTTGCTCACCTGTCAAATGCTTTCCGGCCAGTCAGTAGCTCAAGCATGACGACACCAAAGCTGTAAACATCGCTCTTCTGGGAATACTGACCGGACATGGTCACCTCAGGAGCTATATATCCTGAGTTTTCGTCGGATTCCTGAGGATGTCAATGCGTAAGGGAATTTTTAGATAAAGTTTGCTCATTAAATATTCAATACTATAAGAACGAACAAAAAAAACTGCACGATTTGAAACTGCAATGGTCTGCTTTGTAACGCAGCTGAGTATAAGACACAGTTATCAGAATAACCTGATTGATAATCTGCTTTTAACATTGATTTATCTACCACAATTTATTCCAACTAAAATTCCAGTTTAAATGCATATTATAAGAATGATAAAAAAGAACTTCACAAATTGAATCTGAAATTGTGACTGTAAAATACTGGCATCAGAGAGCATTTATCAGATTCCTATATTTTTTGAGACCTGTCAGCTGTAAAATAAAAAAAAAATGAACAGACTGATACCTGGAGTTCCTGATTTGGAATTAGGTCTGCGAACCCACAATCTGAAATATGGGGTTAAGATCATCATCCAACAGTATGTTAGATGATTTGAAATTCTTGTGGATGATAGGCGGCAAACAAGTTTCATGTAGATACCTGAAAAACAGCACATATTTAGTTGAAGACCCCCACCCCAATCCCACCACCAAAAGACATATGATGAGTCTGCCTGACTTACTCCAATGCCCTCGCTGATCCTAGAGCAATCTTTACACGGTTATTCCAAGATAATGGTTTTCTATACCCATCCGACAGGTGAAGGAGGTCATAAAGAGACCCATTCTTGTAGAATTCATATGCCAGCAAGCACTGTCCATGCTCCGAGCAGTAGCCATCTAGCTCTGAGAGGTTTGGATGATTTAGCTTTGCAATGTTGCCAACCAGATTGATGAAGAAACCAGATGGGTGGCCTGGTAGGGCAGAGAAATTGATTTTCTTCACAGCTAGAATCTGGAATAAGTAGAGACCAAAAACTGAGGCTAGGATGGTTTAATAGAAAACTATGAGGTAAATTTACAGTCCCTGTTACTATAACAGGATTAAAAAAACGAAATTGTAGGAAAAGGTATCAAATTTATCTTGAGATAAGAAATTAGAAACCCTAAATCCTATAACAAATCCTGTGAAGTTTTCATACCACATTAGCACTTGCATACAGATTTACATGGCGTGTACAACTTGTGAACTCCAGTCTGAATATGGATATGCTACTGCTTACATTAGCTTAAGGATATGCTGCTGCTTACATTAGCTTAAGGTAATCAATTTTACTTAGGAGCATAGTTGCTGATATTACAAAGTTATAAAGTAGTATGGATTAAGAATCAATGCTGTTAGGCATGGCAAAATAAACAAATTCTTTGATAATGAAGGTACAAAATGCGTTTTTTTACTCTGGAAAGAAAATGGTCAAACAAAGGTTATGAACAGACCTTCTGATCGCAAAAACTGTGCTCTGTAAACACGGCCAAAAGAGCCTTCACCGACCAGATTGTCAGAGCTGAAGCTCTCCGTTGCTACCTGCAGGTCTGCCACTGTGTATGCAGTTGCCCTGATGGAAGAGAGGTTTACTTTCTTTGTGGCAGGCTTGTTAGTGGGATCATTTTCGTCACAGAACTTGTGCAGCTCGATTTTTTGACGGTGGTTTCAAGTTTATCGAGGCATTCTTCTTCAGTTCCTTTGCAGTGGGTGAGTGTGAAACAGCACGGACAGGCCTGAGCTCTGAACAGCAACCATTGTTCAGAAAAAGACAAATAAGTAAAACCTAGATTATATGTTAAATATTTTTTTCTTACTAGTAGATATCATGATAGACTTACGTTTAATTTTCCTGGAAGCAAGAGGGCTGAGATGCTCATTCTTTTCAGGATCACATCCCTGCTGATGCCTCACAGATTTTCTCTTGATCAGAAAGAAGGCAACCAATGCACCGACAACCACCAGAGATATCACAATTCCCACAACTGCAGCACCTCCTACTTTGGAGCTTTTGCCACCACTACCACCATCATTGTTATTGTTACCACGGCTAGGAGTTCTAGAAGGTGATGGTCGTGAAGGTGGATTGTATGACGGAGGTGCTGTTGCAGCTGATGCAGGACTGTTGCTAAAAGGAGTTGCCACTTGTCCTACAACAGAAAGCCTGAATTACAATACCAATCCGATAATCTGGAACTGTGGTAGTGAAAAGTACTTACTGCAGATTACTTATGCTCTTCAGCTTATCAGGAATAGACCCACTGAATTGGTTATTTGCAACATTTCTGCACGTGATATTGATAATTGGATTACTAATAAAAAGATATTTCATATTTGTAAGACAACAGCATGTGGTAATTGTGCCAACTTACAGGTCCGTCAGAGGGAGATCAGTGAGGACATCTATCGTACCAGTAAATTGGTTGTCCTGCAAATAACTGAGGACATACATGTCATCATTTACGTTAAAAAAAATATAGCATGTCGCCATTGTAATTTTGAGTTCTCTGTAGTTATTTGGTTTCTGGACAACAGATTTATAACGATTAAGGAAGAGTAAGGAAAATGTCCTCACAGTGTGCTCAAACTTGTCAGGGAGCTCAAGCTTTCAGGAAGATTTCCAGAAAATGAGTTGTATGAGAAGTCCCTATGATGATTTTACCAATTATTTGTCAAAATCTCCAAATGGAAGAGATGAGACCATATGGTAGCTCACTAGTAAAATTTCTGTTCAGATATAACTAAAGAGGCACTCACAATGTTGTTAAGTTGGTGAGGTGGTCGAACATAACATTGATGTCTGACAGCTGATTATGACCAAGATTTCTGAACCAAATAGGGTGATATAACATTATATTATGAGATAAAGTCAATGTCCTAGAAATAGACAAACTACGGAAGACATGTTAACATAGCCTACTTACAAATATTTAAGTGCAGCCATTTGGGAAATGGAGTAAGGTAAAGTCCCAATGAAGTTGTTCTTCTCAAGATTTCTGCAGGTCAAGCGTTCTGTCAGCACTAAAAGAATGATTGACAAAGGAAAAAGGGCAGTCCTAGAGCTGCGAAGGTCAAATAATAACTTACAGTCTTTGAAGATTTGGTGGGAGATTATAAGGGATATCACTTCCTCCAAGATTATTGTTGCTCACATCACTGCAAAAATATAACAAATCAAAATGACAGCACTGCTGTGTAGCATCAAAACACTGAAGTGTGTGGAGAGGAGATGATTCCACTAACAGCTCAGACAGTTGAGTGAGGAGATTCATGTTGTATCCCAGGGTCCCTTTCAGCCTCATGCCAGGCACTTTTCTGAAGAAAAACTAGCATGTCAGATGAAACGGAATTTTTTGTCAGGATCAAGTCCACTTCTCAGTGTCACCTCACATTGTTGTCACTCTTGAGCCAGAGCAAGTAACCCCGAGCCAAGACTGGCCACACGGGTCGCCGTTCTGGGCTACCCAGTTTGTCAGCTGCGACGGCGAGTTCACGGCTGTGTAGAATGTGTTGAGGGCAGTCACTGAGAAAGCAGAAACATCAACTCAGAATCTCAGATAGCGTGACAACAATATTTTCGGTGGAAATATGTATATATTATTTTTTTGGAAAGGGTTTTCGGTGGAAATATCATGATGACTGTTTATTCGTCAACAAGTTGTCAGATTTCAGCAATCAACAGTACAGCTTCTTGACAATGAATGAATGAATGAGAATGAATGAATATGGAAATTATTACAAAAATTTTCCTTTCAAAAAGTAAAGGAAACTACTTTTTCATCATCTGATACTCCTAAATCCCCAAGCATATACAGCAATACTATTCTGAAGTCAAAAGTAGCAGTCCTACTTGAAGTACCAAGAGCCAGGCCAAGAGCCGAACTTTTTAGCAATCCAATAAAAAAGGTGCCTTGAAATAACCACAACATTCGCATCCCGGTGCGAATAATAATTTATTTAGGCATCATAAAACGAAGAACACAGAATAAATAAAATAAACAGTTGGGCATGTTTCCTCGGTTAGCCGGATAGGACAAACAACGGTACTACTAAAACGCCGATGACACAATGGACTGCCAAACCTGTTAGACACTGTCGGTCCAAGACCAAATTCCCAATCACTCAAAGCGTAATGAAACATAAACCTATAGAGTTTTGGCCTTCAGAAGTGGAGAAGTCAAAGAAAAGAAATTGGAAAGAACATCAAGAAGACGGACAAGAACTGAACAGGTCAGCAGTTTGGCATTCCCATGGTTGGATAAAGAAGTCGTCACGGTTATTTCGGACACTACAGTAACTAGAAATGACCGTGTTTTCCCCAGTGCGTAGCAAAGAAAGGGGAAGAACAAGCAGTAGCAGGAATCTCTGTGGCAATAGTGTCTATGGACAACACTACTACTGCCTCCAAACCACTTTGTAATAATGAAACAAAATGTTCAGAAGTAAGCTTTTTTTCCCCTTTGGCATTCTAGCAGTCTGACGGCGGACTGAACGAAGAGGAAGAAGCATCAGGAACAGTGTTTCTCCCTCCCCCATCCATCCATTGATGCCCCCAAGAAACATCTCTCGGGAGAAAGAAAGAAGCCCGAACAAAACCGAGGGGTGTAAAGGCAGTGGTTCTTGCATGCTAAACCCAACATACGCTTTCGGTTCAGGAAAGATGAGAGCACAAGGAGGAGGGCATGAATCGCGAACCGTCGTCGGAGTTGGTGTCGGCGGTGGCCCCGGTGAAGACGGAGAGCGAGAGTAGCGCCGCCACTCCGGCGACGCCCAACGCCATGTCTGAGGCTGCTCCGCACTCACTAGCTCTTTGCTTTTCAGCGTGGAGTGTGAGTATCCAAGGAAGAAGGAGCAGGGCGGCGGGGCTCTGTTCACTTCCCTTCTCTTCTCTCCCTCCCTCCTCTGTCCGTTCCCTGTCTGTTTTGTTTTGTTTTGTTTTGTTTGTCCTCGCTTTCCCGGTCCCGCGTTTATATAGGAGTACCCAGCAAGTATACGTACAAGGCTCCAAAAAAAAACAAGTATACGTACATACAGACACAATCCTGTCAGCGAGAGCGAGCTAATCAGGACGACAGAAATGCCCTTGGAAAAAAGACTTGTTTCACCGACGTTTTTACCTTGTATTCCAAAAAGTACAGTGTAAGGTTAATTAATTTAGAAATATACTGAAAAGAAATTGGTTTCATTCATTTGAGGGGAAGAGGACGAGAAAGCTCCTATAATCAATTCATAAGAACAGGCAACTAAACAAGCTCTAAACGAATGTTTAGATTGTGAAAAGTTGAAAAAATTTGAAACTGTAGTATTTCGTTTGTATTTGGCAAATATTGTTCAATCGTGGACTAACTATGCTCAAAAGATCGTCTCGTGATTTACAACTAAATTGTGCAATTAGTTATTTTTTTCTTACATTTTAAACAAGGCCTGGAATGATATTAGTACAGTATTTTGGAATGCAGCTCACACATTTCCTCCCCCACACCCACATCATCTGCTACACATGGAGATGGACTGGACGGGTCGTGGTGGTAGAGGAGACGGATGGTTCTTTGCCGTCGGTTGGAATGGATCATGCTCATGCATGTTGGGACTTGGGACGGTCAGACATTGCCCTGCCCACCCAATACCAGTAGTGTACTAGTGTGTGCCATGCCGGTGCCGGTGCCGTGCAGCAGCGAAAGATTGCACACTATAGCCAATGGAGTACTTATCGTACTATGTACTATGGAACGATGTTTTTTAATTAACAAAAAGGAAGCACCTCTACTGAAAAAGTCCAGCTCTTTTCGTTCGGCTGGTTTCGACTTATTCTGTGAAAGATAAGCCTAAACTAACCGAAATTAGTTCGCAGAAACATAGCTTTCATTATAACTTGTAAACAAAGATGTTTGTGATGAAGAAAAAAACGAGAGCAGATGTGCAGATGTATCAGTCAGATTTGCGTTTGTTGCTTTGTGCAGCTTGTGTTGTGCTTGTGTGCGTGACCGTAAAAGATCACCACCAGCAAAACCATCAGCAGCCAGCAGGCCCCGCACCGGGCACCGTCAAGCGCATGGGCCGGCGCAAGGACGTTGTGGTCTTGTGGAGGGCTTCCCGCGGCCGTCCTTCTCCTGCGGTGCTGCTTTCTCGTCCTGGTGACTGCTGACCGGTGAACGTCGGCTGATAGCCGGCGAGTGGGACCCGCCTCCCTGGTTGTCCTCCATTCCATTCACTCATTCAGCAGTACTACTACTGCACACATTTTGGTACTACCGCTGTCCAAAAATAATGCAATTCTAGGTGTATTTTCTCGAGTAAAGTGTTCAAAGTTTGAAATATATATATAGATATTAATGTATTTTACACCAAATAAATTATAAAAATATGTCTCATGATAATTCTAATAATACTTATGTGATGTCTCATGATAATTTGGCTTTGCTGGTAGAGTTGAGGCGGCTTTGGTGAGTCATTTGATAAAATGACTTCTCCTAGCACTAAAATATTGAAGTGTCTAGGATAACCCTGTCTTTTTATAATTTTTCTTCAATTTTTTTTATTTTTCCCTTCTCTAATCCGCTCATCCTACCACACACATGCACCATCCCACGGCGAGCCCGCCACTGTGACACACCTCTGACCCGCCCCATGCAGGCATCAGCTCCCACGCCTGGATCCACCACCACGCCAAGCCTGGCTCCCACATCGGCCGTTGCTCCCATGCCAGGCTCAACTACCGCACCGGCATGAACGAAACTAGCCGGACCGACAGGGGAGGCTTAGGTTAGGTGTGTGCTCCCGCCGCCGCCGCCGTTCACCGTCTCCATCGCTGGTCCCCCTCCCTCCTCCTCCGGCATATCGCTGGAGGTCGGAGGGAGTGGGGATCCATTGTTTTCTAGTAAGTTTTTTCTATTAGATTGAGTCTTTAGGTTTAGGGTTTCTCCATGCCAAGTTTCTTGGTATTGGAGATTTATCTCTTCCTCCTGCTCTTCTTCGGCAATGGCGAGGATGTGGGGTGGAATCGTTTTCTCTATGGCGGACATGTTGAAGATGAAGGCGGCATCTACGGCATCAGCATCTTCATCGACATGACGACATGGAGACTTGTGTTTCCAAACGGCGGCATCAAGGCGGAGATGTTGCCGCCGCTATGGAATAATTTTCTCCGGTCCCCTCTTCGTTTTGTTGTGGTTGGATCTGGCCACGATGAAGGACTAGGGAGAATAATTTTCAGATCAGTCTTCCTCGTTCTTCGGTGGCAGAAAGAAGAAAAAGGAAGACACAAGAAAGAAGAAGTTTCTCAACTCCGCCTGCAGGAATGTTGGCTGTCCGTTGGGCATCTACCGTGTCTGGCCGAAAAACAATCAAGTTGCCGAGTATTTGTCTCAGTGCGGTCATCCGCACAAAGCGTCAAATAGGTTTGGATTTGAGATCCGAGCTATTCACGGCGTGGGTATAATTTAGATGAATTTCTGGATATTTGTGTAATCCGGAGGAACTATAATGTGTTGATGTACCCAGCTATTATCTAATATAATTCTTCTTTCGTCGCAAAAAAAAAAAAAAAAAAAAAAAAAAAAAAAAAAAACCTACCGCACCGGCATCTGCCACCGTGCTGGGGGCAACTTCGCCCATGGCAATACTGGGACCCACCCGCATTAGAAGAAGTCAAATACTGCCACTGTGCTGGGGGCAGCTTCATTTGAACTGATCGATGTGGTGCGTCTCATTGCCTTCTACTACTTCTATTTCAACAAAATATATATCGCGTATTAGGAATTGAAAAGTCAAATATTATAACTTATGGCCATAATTAGTAAAAAGTTATGTATATTAAGAGTACGAAAGCCACATCGAATCTTGTTTGAATACACTGGATCGAGTTGAAATTGTATTTTACATCTCTTAAATAAGATATTGTCTGTAATATGTGTGCCATAAATTAGCAGACAAAGGAACCTTTAGACTTTTCAAATACAAATAAGGTTTAGGCTCTGTTTGGATCGAACGAGCTAATAGTCATAATCAAAATATACAGCTTCTCTTAATGATATGGGGTTCTCCTAGTGTTTTAATATTTAACATTTAGTATAAATACTCTCTACCAAATGCCTCCTAGTAAGGATTTGCATGTGCTTTCATTAGTGGTACTGTGGTAGTGTTTATTACTTCTTAAAAATACTAGGAGAACTCCACCATTTGATAGTGAATTGGCTGCTCAAAAGTTAACTCATTGGATCTAAAACAGGTCTAACTAATAGTTTAGTTAATTGTTAGTTAAATACCTAACCAACAACTACTTCCTCTGATTTTATTTACATGCGTATTAGTTTTGTCATAAATCAAACATTTGTATCTTTGATCATTGATTTTTAAAAAACTCATATGCATTCATGACATAAAGATATGTTTTTAGATTCATTATGAGAAATACTTTCATATATATAATTCATATGTTGTGAAATTATAAGAATGATTAAAAATAGTAATGCTTGGCATAAGACAAAGCTATGTGACATGTAAAAAATCAAAGAGAGTATTTCACTAATAAGACCAAACTAGCTAATAGCAGCTAATATCAGCTATAATCTATTAGCAATGGATCCAAACATGCCCTTATAAAACAAAACGAAGGGAGTACACAACTTTTTTTTCCCGTTTCTATTCATCGGCTTATCATGTTACTTCGAGGTAGGGAAATGGGAAAAGATTTTTGCTAAAAGACGTCCATTATTTGACATTGCAATAGCTAGTGAAGCCAAATGAAACGACGGCAGCACATAGCACATTGTCGGCCTTTTCGTTCATGTTGACTTTTTGCCTCTTCTGTGGCTATGATCCACCGACAGTTTATTTAGCTCTCTCTTGTCCTTGGATTCCAGAGTGGTGCGTCCATGTTAGAACTTGGCGTTAACTCTACGGTAGAATAAACCAAGATACATATTAGTCCCTTTTTTGCTATTAGTTAATATATATTTACATATGCGAAGGCTATGCGTCATGCGTGCCATTAGGGAATTTGGAAACTTGGCAAATCCCTGTATATCATGGGTGCATCATATTGGTTCAAATCAATGTCAAGTGGGTAATTAAGTAAAGATCATGCGCCCACGTTCTCAAGTCCCATGTTCAGCCCTATATTTGAATCCTATAATAAATAATATAACTATTTGCTAATAATTATCTCTTTTATTTGGATCCAAACATGTGTGACTAATAAAATAGCCAATTGTTAGCTGAAACTCTATAATAACTATCTCACTGGTTGGACCAAATCAGATAATAACAGCTAATAGTTAGCTTAGTAATATTTTATTACTAGTTATGCACACACTCAAGCTAATATAGCTAGCTAGCTAACTATTAGCAGATAATGAATCCAAACAAGGCTTAAGGTAGTATATGCAAAACTCGATGATTACATTTAGTATCCATATTCGAGGCATGCAAGTAATGGTTGGCGCAAGCAACCAGCATGGTCTATTTGAAGTTATTTAGTTAACGACTTAGTTGGATATCATTTGGTGTGACATCTTAATCTGATCAAACTGTACCCTCTGACAAAAAGGATGCATGATGGTTGCATTCCAACAGACTACTAGCCTAGCTAGCCATAGGGTACTGCATGCTGCTGGTGGTTATGAGATTTCAGGTTTGTTAGGGTTTTGAATTCATTTTACGTGGGTACTGCATCCTCTTGGTGGTTATGAGATTATCAGGTTTGTTTGAGTTTTGAATTCATTTTACGTGGACTGCTGATTCTCTTTTAGTATCCTTGATTAATTGCTTGCAAGAGGAATCCATCAGTACCGTATGCCCTCATCCTTTTCGCTGAAGGACCAAAATATCTGTACTTGTACATATATTGTCCCTTTTATTTACCATGATATGTCATGTTTGGTCTTTGATGAGTGAAGCAGTACTGTTCATCGCCTGTGTTAGTAGAAAAGAAGGTGTGGTACTAACATGGTTTGGAGTGCCATGCAAGCAAGATTTGAGCTACCAGGGCATGTCCTTGGATCGGACAACATGTCTAAAGTTCTTTGGCTTTGGTATCCAACAATAGATGGATGACGTGGGACCAACCGAATCCGACATTGGTCGCATTATATAAAGCCTGTGTTGACCGCTATATCCAAACGTTACAAATTGTAAATTGTTCGAATTAGCATTGTGCCTAGTTAAATTTCTCTACCTTTAATTAATAATAAGGTTATAGAAAAATATACAAACATCTACAAAATCAAACTAGATTTATTAGATTACAGTGTGGCATATATAGATGTCAACACATTTTTCTATACTCAGCAAAAAAAATTAGATAAGTTTGATTTAGGACAAAATGAAAACTACCTACACTTTAAAATTTGCTCACTCGAAAGTCCTAGTAACTTGTCGAAGAGACAACAGTAAAACTCATCAATATCAATATTTAAACCTAATATTTATATATCTAAATCTATACTAAATATTAAAAGGAATAAGAATTCTTATGCACATCATATTTTACTTTCCACATCATATCTAAATCTGTACCAAATTGGCATAAGTTAGGTTATATACAAACTATTACCAAGCTATCTAATGACTTGGTACGATACAAAACTAGTTACTCTGTCCTCGAATATAAGGTGCAAGTTGACTTAGTGCAGTATTAAGAACATATTTTAATTTATAATTTCTCTTATAATATACAATTCATAGGAACCAAAGTTTGATATTAGAAAGTATTTTTAAATACAAATCTAATGTAACTACTTTTGTAATATGAACTTTTAATATAATTAGACTATTATTAGTTAAAGATAAAAAATAAATTTTGAAATACATTCATGTCTTATATTTAGGGACAGAGTGAGTACTGCAATACAACGTAAGTTAACCTAAAATATAATTTAAAATATACACATCATAGATCTAGTTTTATAAATATCATCATAAAGAACTATTTTGTTTTGAGTTAAATGCACCAGCGGTCTTTAAACTTGTAAGAGTATGTCACTTAGGTCCACGAACTCTCAAAACGCACTTATAGGTCTCTAAACCTATAAGGGTACGTCACTTAGATCCACAAGCTCTAAAAATATATTTCTGAATCTCTAAATTTGTAAGAGTGTGTCACTTAGGTCCACGAACAAATATATTTCTATTTCTATTTATATTTAATAATATAGTTGTGAATAGCACATAAAAATAATATTTAATATGACATCATCAATAAATAAATAAACTAAAGTATTAAAATAATTTTAAAAAACAAATATATTTGGATTAAACTAAATTATAAAAATACTAAAAATTTTGGGCCTAATATATTTAATAATATTAGGAACAAATATATCGTATTCTTTACAAGAAGAAACAAAAAGAAAAATATGCCCATGTGAAACAGAGGCAGCCCACCTCTCCCACCACATGGGCTACCACCGTTGTGCCCTCAACACGCGACAAGACGCGCAATGGACTTTGCACCCCTTTTTGCGGACGATTCGTGCATCTGGACTTGGCCCAATGTTAATCGTCGGCAACGCAACCTGAACAAAAGAGCCTCTCAAGCCTTCAGGCCCAAATATATTATATTGCAAGGCCCGACTGCACAAAATCATGAAAGCCGAGATCATCAAATTGCTGGCCCAACTCGGTAGGCCGTTACCAGGATGCCATAAAAACCTCGCGGCTGGTTCGGTTTGCACTAATTCGGTCCTCGTTCTATAGGATGTTTAAATCTATCTGTTCGTAAAGTATTTCATGTATTTTATTATTCTTTTCCTCAAAAAATGTTTTGTATTATTTCTTTCTAGGAAAAATCATAGATCAATTTGACTATACTAGTCCATCAACCCGTGCTCATGCGAACTAAAATTTAAGAGACATATCGTTTAATAACAGTAAATAATTTTTATATTACATTGTATATTTTCTTTGTATTTATTTTCTATAAAATAGATGTAATAGATACTTTATAGTCTATACCAATTATCATAAACATATTAATTATTTTTTTGCAAGGCATTGATTTATATTTTTTTATCTGCTTTGTATTTTCACTTTCTATTAGATTGAAACCTTGCAAGTAACTATAACGGTCCTTGCCAAATACATACTTGTGAAGTCTTGAATCTAAATTATAATTTTTTAAATTTTGTCTTATTAATCGCTATATTTTTTACCGTCAAGTTAAAACTCTTGTACTTAATGTATTTTTTATTAACTCACCTCTTGCACTTTTTAAAATAAAAAAACTTTAGGTTATAGAGTATGTTTACTAAATGGCGTAAGCAATCATTTGAATCTTGCATCATGACACTTGAGGTAAGTGATAGAGCTTGAGTCTCCGATATGTGTAGCAGTGTTAATCTCTAAAGAATTTTAGTAGTTAAGTCGTATAACATTCTACTTTCTAAGCTAAAATAATTTTAAAAGGTTAGATAAACATGTATATATACAGCAGTGATATCTCCCATACTTTCAAGATGATTGGATTTTCTTATCAAGAAATTATATGTACAGTCTGGTTATACTATAAATATAGAGGTGCCAAATATTTAGTTCAAATATATCAATATATCTAAAAAAGCAACCTCAATAAATTATATTTCATGATTACTAATGTGATTTTACATAATTTGTTAGTATCATTAGTGTATATATGAGTTTTAAGGAATTTTTTGGTAAAACATAACATATATATTTATGACCGATGCATGCCTTTGGCACATCATGTATGCTTACTTCAATTAAATATTAATATTAATAACATATACATATTTTATGATTATTTAAACAATTTTAAATATAAGTTGTTGAT
This sequence comes from Chrysopogon serrulatus, assembly GCA_015844335.1. Taxonomy (NCBI): domain Eukaryota; kingdom Viridiplantae; phylum Streptophyta; class Magnoliopsida; order Poales; family Poaceae; genus Chrysopogon; species Chrysopogon serrulatus. Next base: position 27,924 of record JADLZL010000870.1, on the reverse strand, counting down.
AAATTGTGATGTAGATTTGCAAGGATATTTAAAACTTTAAATAATAAGATAAAAAAATTAGGTTAAATAGATTATCTATCATAATATGAGTGCAAATAGGAGAGTTATTACACAATAGCGGAGTTAGGTAACAAACCATGAAATTAATTTTCATGTAGTATTAACAAAATTTAAAGTGAATTGTTGATATCATATTATTACTATGTAGTTTGTGAATTAAATATTTTATTCTTCATAAGAAATTAAAAATATTTATCCTATCGTTTATATATTTACTCAAGATACATGGTGAAACATAGTATATTGTTATTTTATGATCGTAGAACTTTAAGGTTTATAATTTAATAAATATATATGTTTATGGATTTAAATTTATTTTTTAATAGAATATATTAGTGTTACCTGTAGATTTGAGCGATATTTTTGTTTATTTTTTATAATGGCTATAGATAGAAATGTAAAGGTAATACTTTATACTCTCTTTCATAACAACATGCATAGATAGGTTGGATGTAAATTTAGGGCGCTATTTTGCATTAATTTTTATAATTATATAGGTGAGTAATATATAAAATTAATACCATGTATTTAAAATTGTCTTTCATAATGATAGTTAGGAATCTAAATATAAAGTTAGAGGGTTATTTTAAATTATTATTTCTAATAGCAAAAGGTGAGTAATTTAGATATAATGCGAGGGGTTTATTTTAATTTATTTATCATAATAGTAAAGTCGGTAATTTAGATATAAATCTAGGGGTTATTTTGATTTACTTTTCATAATGATAGATGTACGTGATGAATTAGCATATAAATTTAGGGGGTTATCTTGAATTATTCTTTATAGTGGCGAGTGTGGGTAATTTAAATACAAAATTAAGGGGTTATTTTATGTAATTTTCATAATGGCGGTGTGGGTAATTATTTTTACAAATAGCAACAGATTCGATGGCTATTATTAACTATGATGATTAGTGTCTACCAAATTAAAGGCTAGATGTTTCGATTATTGTGGGAATTTCTAGGATTTATCTTTTTTTTAGCTAGCGTCCGGTGAGAATCAACGTGGTGCCTCCGTTTCTTAGTAATAGTAAGATTTGTGAAAGGACCGAGGATGCCTTCAAATAGGCGTTTCTAAAAATTAACACCTTCAAATGCGAAACGATTAGTGTCGGAGTTTCCAAAGAATTGGAAACTCCAAATCGAGAATTAAACCCCTCACAATATAATCACTAAGAATATAATCAATGAATAATATGACAACGAGCCGAACCCCCCTGCGGCAACAAGTTAAGACAAAGGGTTTCTAATGTACCACACGGGGAAATACCGGACGTGTCCGGTACACGCACCGGGACGTGTCCCAGATACACGAATTCAGCCCTAAACTTCGAAAACCTGCCTTCTTCAATTCCAAATTTCAACACTTAGTTCACGAGAGAATAAGTATTAAACCTATAAGGTAGAAACCCCGCACCACAAAGATTATGACAAGAAATAAATGAAGTCAAGCACTTTCGGTGCACTACCGGATACGTCCGGTAGATATGCCGGACACGTCCGGTATTCACGAGCACAAACGGGGAATTTCCCCAAACCGGTGCCTTTCGATTCCGAAGCTTGACACCTGTTGCGGGCACCTCTAGGTAACTTGTGGAGCTCAATGAACCTCGCAGACAACCTCAAATACCGCAAGTGGATCACAAACACAATATGAAATAGAATTGAGACATAGTATTTGTTTTACCGAAGTTCGGACTTCTTCAAGTCCTACTCTCCGTTGAGGTGGTCTGCGAGCAACCCGGGGGATCAAGCACTTGAGGACCACGCAGGTCACCCTAGCCGGAATCTTTTTCAATTCCCTTGGCTTGGCTTAATCTAGAGGACCACGACGGTCTCCCTAGTCGAAGTCTTTGCAAACTTCGATTCCTTGAGTTCAACTCTAGAGGACCACACAGGTCACCCTAGCCGGAGTCTTTTTCAACTCCCTTTCCTCCTTCCACTATTTGATTCCTTCCCTTGCGGCGGTGGAATCAACCGTTACAAACTTTCCGAGCCACACCACAATCTCTTGGGTGGTCTTCGGCGACGCCTAACCGTCTAGGACCGAAGATCCAAGAGTAACAAATGCAAATCACGAGATTTGACAATATGCACAAGTGCTCAAGAAGTGGCTTGCTCTCAATCTCGAATTTCACTCAACCCACAATTGGATTTGGCAATATGAATCAATCACACACTAAGAGAGGGTTGGAGAGTCTTTGCAAAGCTTTTAGGAAGGCTAGAGAATCAGTAGAATCAGCAGCCTCCAAAGATGGAGGCTTGGGGGTATAAAAAGCTACTTTGAAAAACTAGCCGTTAACTAGCCGTTGGGCATACCGGACGCGTCCGGTAGGCATACCGGACGCGTCCGGTATGACCCCCACAGCACAAAGAAACAGAGCTTTGCCAGTAAACATATCTACCGGAACTTCCGGTCCTTGACCGGAACTTCCGGTCAGGGCAGGATGGAGCAGGCGTCGCGTGCAAGCGATCACTTCCGGTCGAAGAACGGAACCTCCGCTCGGGGCGGAACTTCCGGTAGGGGACCGGAGCTTCCGCCTGGCCAAGCTACAGCAAGCAGCGCGGGCGAGACACAGCGCCCCACAGTGCACAACCCGAGAATACCGGACACGTCCGGTATGCATACCGGACGCGTCCGGTATGCACGAGCAGTGCTACCCCAATCAGTCTCTCGTGCCCTCTTTCACTCAAACCTCACATGGGTTGGCTTGAGCACTTATGTATAGTGTCTATCATCATGATGCATCCCTCTTAATAGTACGGCTTTCCTATTCAACCCAAAATATCAAATACAAACGAATTGTGCTACTTGAGTTGATTTGTTTTACTTCCGAGCCATAGCTTTTGATCTTCATCGCTTGAGGGTGCAAACATGTCCAATTGATATTTCTTCATTGAGCATAGCCATCTTGAGCATATGACTTGATTCCATTCATCCGATATGAGTTACTTCAAAATGGACCAAGTCATTTTCATTATTCTTTCACCGATTGTGATATTGATCCTTCACACAAATGCAGCCATCATAGCTTGATTGATGCCTTGACTAAATGCAAGTACTTTCTTCTTCACTCTAGCTAGGTTCTTCAGTCATCAAGCCATCGCTTGCCCTTCACCCTTGCTTAGTACCTCGAAGCCTTTCCTTGCTATCTTCACCTTCTCAAACTATCAAGTTGCATCATGTGTTGAATCATCAATTAGAGTATACATCCAATTACATTGTCGTCTTCTTCGATCTTCATACTAGCAAGCTTTCAATGTGAGACCAATATATATATATATATGTAATTCATCATGTCTCTAACAACCAATCCCAATATGCTTGCTTTCATCATAGTTATGAATATCTCACAATATATAAGCTTTTGCATGAAATCCATTTGCATTGTTGTCTTGTGTTTGAGCTAGATTGATCATACAACAACACATCATTTTGGCTTTGTACATGTACATCAAATACCTGTGAGATAACCAATTTCCTGCATGGTACTCAGCAATAGCATTAGTTCTTTAATCGCATTGTCATCCAATCATCCAAAACCCACTAAAGGGCTAGATGCACTTTCAATCTCCCCCTTTTGGTGATTGATGACAACCCGATTAAAGCTCACAAAAAGATATAGCAATTAAAGCTTTTTGAGTTCAATGATTTATGAGAGGCTCCCCCCCTAATATGTGCGATATGAATCGAATTCACAAATGACCTCAAATGTCAATTTGCACATATTAAAACACATAGGAGACTCCCCCTAAATCATTGCATCGGTGAGGTGCAAGTGTGTGTCAACAACAAATCCGTGATGCATATGACAAGATATACCACGTAAGAATAAATATAAAGCATCACACCACATATTTTCACTCTAAAACATGCATGAACCTTATGAAAGTAAATACAACAATTTGAATACCACACACATAGCACTCATCACGTAGATTTCTCAAGCCCATAGACCACTAAGAGAGAATATATCACAAGATCATGCCTCATACGTCCATCAAGCATAAATCTCACAAGATACAAAGATAAAGCTCATAAAACTGACACATGTCTGATACATGTCATCTCTGAAAGATACATCAATAACGCTCAAACTCAAAAGACTAGTCTACAGCTGCAGTACATGTCTCAGATAGTAAAAATAAACCATGAAGTACAATCTGAGTCTTTAATCACTCTCTCCCCCTTTGTCATCGATCTCCAAAAAGGTCAACATATCAAATGAGGAACTCAAAGGGGCTGCAAGCGTAACATGTCCAAAGAATCACTCATCATCATCATCGTCGTCTGCTGCATCATGAGGACGAGAACTCTGACCAGGCTCACCATGTCCTCCAAAGTAGCTAGGACCACTGCCAAAGAGATCATCCCACATAGCTGAACCAAACTCCTCTCCAAAGACTAGGGCGTGGCTGGGGTCGTAAGGAGGTGCTCGAAACCGTAGAGGGACGGTGACCGAAGGCTCGTGGTGGGCTGAGAGGCTAGCTGGCTGCTGTCTCTCGAAAGGAACTTCGAGAAACTCTATCATCATATCGACCTGCTTCTTTGCTCCTCCTCAGTCTCTGGCTCACTGGCTGTCTCGTCTGAAGGTGGAGACCGTGGAGGGTCAATCCTGAGCTGAGTCGCTATCTGCTTGAGAGTCTTCGTGTCCTTCCTCCTCGCCTCTCTCTCGTGCCGCTGACTGGTCCGGATATCCTTGCACATCCCAAAGATGGAGCTAAGAATCTTCCGGAGAGGTGAGCGAGAACCACCACCACGGTGAGAAGTAGAACGTGAAGGAGCACGTGGCGGTGGAGACTCTGCACCTCCTGCTGCATCATCCCCGGGTGCCTCTGCTGCTGCTGCTCCTCCTGGACCAGCTGGAGGAACTCCCAACTCCTCTAAGTCTGCAAAGATCTTCAGGGCCTTATGCACTCCGTCATACTCAAATGTGTGCCCTGTCACCTGCTCAATCATATGCATAATGTAGGGAGCAAAACCACAGCCCTTGAGGGGCCTCTCACCAACACTGCGGATCTCACACCAGATAAAGTCGAAAACACTGAAAGGCTCTGCCTCTGGTGCCATCCTTGCAAGTAAGTTCCTCGAATAATCAGCAATCGAACCCTTATCTCCTCCCTTGCAATCAATAGTCCTCCTGAACATCCGATCCAGGTATCTGTAGGTGGGATGGAGACCAACTACCTTGCCAACGGATCCTCTCTCTCTCTGAGGTGGATACATGTAGCCTATCTGCTCTGGAGGTAGAATAATCTGATCATGTATCTTGTCCTTCTGAAGATCCTCGTCTGAGAAACCAAGGTAACCTGCAAAGGCTGCATAGTCAACACTGTACCACTGGCCCTCAAGCATCCAATGCATACGTCTGGTGTCCTCCTCAACAAACAGAGTAGCATAGAACTGAGCAATCACCTCTGAGTTCCAATCATGCCTGAACTCCATGATATCATAGACCCCTGTCCGCTCACAAATAGCAATAGCATGATCAAGAGATGGCTTATGAAGATCTCTGCTATACTGCCAATCCACCCACTGAGATTTAGCCACAACTGGCTTCCTCTTGAGTATCACACTGATATAGAAATCCATGTGAAACTGAGTGTGAAACCTGTAGTCAAACTGAATCTTGGGCAAACCTCTAGGATCAATTCTCCTCTGATCACGTGCTCTCTTGGTCATACCCTTGGCCCTGTAGTCTGTGATGTGGACATAACCAGGCAAATGTGGACGGTGAACCTCAAGCAATCCAAAGTAATTTCCCTGCTGCCCTGGCTGGTGAGCTGGAGCTTCAGCTTGCTCCTCTTCCTCTTCTCCTTCTTCTTCCTCCTCAATCTCATCTGAGCTGTCATTCTCTGCATCAGTGCTCTTCCTCTTCCTGCTGGACTCAACTCTGTAGTCCTCAGTATCATCATCATCTGAAGAGGAGTCACTGCCCTCTGCATAAGCTGGTGCAGCCCTGGCTGCAGCTCTGGTAGGCCTCTGCTGAGAAGACCTCGGATGCATATCCTGCCTGGCCTTCTTATGCCTCTCAAAAGCTCTAGGGTCATGCAAGCCCTTGGTCCGAGGCTCCATTCTGCCGCCTCTCTCTCCAGACATCTCTGCTGCCCTGTCGTCAAAAGGATTTGCAAAGGATTCTCAAAAACTATGCCCAAGTGTCATTTCGAATATTGCAATTAGAGAAATAATTATTTGTCTAATCTTTGCAAGCACCTAGTCCATACCATGTACTAGGATCACAAGACATCATCGACAAACAACCATAACCTTAACATCAATATCGAAGAAAGATTTGAATCAAAACTGCAGGAATTCCTGCACTGCTGTGCCATACCGGACACGTCCGGTAGGCATACCGGACACGTCCGGTATGCACGAACAGCAACCCTAACCAGGGTTTTGATTCAATCCTCCACCATTTTAATCCAAACTTCAGTCATTGCTTATAGACAGGTAATGCAACACTTCTACCAACCAGTTTTGCAAACAAACTTCTAATCACATAGATCGGAAGAGGTCCGGTTTTGAATACCTTGAATGGGGAGAAGAGAAGGAAAATCCAAAATCCAACACGGGGAATCTTCAATCTTGATGGGAGAGCACGCCAATCCACTTCTCCTTACTTCTTTCCCTCGGTTGACTCACTTGGTCGCCATTTGAGATGGAGAGGGAGTTTGGGGTGCTGGCAGTTTGAAGAAAGAAGAGAGGAACAGACCAGGTCCGAAGGGGTACGCGCTGCCCTTATCCTCGCGCATACCGGACACGTCCGGTAGAGTTACCGGACACGTCCGGTATTTGCGGGCTGACTGTTTTTGCTCCGAACTTTGTTTTCTCTTTTCCAGTCCCCTTCTTGATTGATACTTATTCCAAGTTAATGTCTAATCTCCAACCAAACACAACATGGCATCCATTATCACACAAAACTTGATGTGACCAATCTCTTTTCCAAATTTAGGCATACTCTTATTTCCAAAGATTGGAAAATGATCTTGGATAGATATAGTGATTAGGACTTGAGAGAGTCCATGCCATTTGTGATTAGTCAATCAAATAAGCATGGGGAACAATAATCACAAATGACATGGCTAGGTCACCAAGACCAAGAACCAAATTGCTTTTCAAAATCACACAACCTACACATGCTAGTAGGGGTTTTGAAATTTATCTATCCTTCATCACACAAGTGCACACTCTAGCATAAAGGGCCTTAGATGCACTATAATGCATGTATGTAAATACATACCTTTGCCTTGAGCCCACAACATTTCCACTAAGATAAATCATATCATGACATTAATTTAGTTGACCTCACTTGTCATATGATTATGCCATGAAGGATTTTTTACTTAAGATCATAGGACTATATATAGGATGCTTAGATGAAATTGTTAGTCCACAAGATACAAAACAGAAGTTGGACTCCCCCTAAATTTGTGCATCAAGTAATTTGAATAACTTGTGACAAGCACTTTAATTCTATTAAGAATACGAGAGTCAACTTTCCATTTTGGTCCAACACATTGATCGTTTTGCCAAATATGAAATTGAGTGGAGAGATGCTCACAGTTCATTCAGGGATAGTTGATCACAAGCTTATGAGTACACTGAACATATTCCGAAACATATGGGCAAAACTCGGTTTCAATTCAAATTGAGGTTTCTGTCCCATGCCATACCGGACACGTCCGGTATTCATACCGGACACGTCCGGTATGTGCAGGACAGAACTAGCAAATTCTCTGCTTGTGATTATTTCTTCCTTTCATGTTTCACTTTCGAACACCTGCATCTCAACAAATATATTGCTCTACTGGAGAGCCATTAAGAGCACCACATGACAAATAGCATAAACCTTTAATTGAATCTAGTTAGCCACTTCAGATAATTTATAAATTTGTCAATTTGTGAACTATTGAGCGCTAACCAACCCAGTGGCTATCCTATAGGTTTCAGGTACTTATCATTAGCGATGAAGATGAAGAGTAGAATATCAATATAGAGAATCTTCGGATCAACCATTCATGATTGTATGATAGGAATAGGTTGATAGGTTGAGTTGAAATGTCAATTTGCTTGCTCAACCACCCCGAAGCCTTCATCTCATCACCTAGTACCTACATGCACAACCTAAACACATTTTGGTACCCAACTCATATTGGGTCCTTTTATGTTAGTCAACAAGTGCTTAGGTACCCAAATGGTTTTAGTACTAGTTTGAGGTGAACTCATCACCTTACTAGTGCTAACTCCATTTGTGCCCTTCCTAAGCATATCAATAAAGCCAAATGTATTCGGTTCAGCAAGATCACCATTTGGACAATTATAGCTCACATGCCCCTTTCTTCTACACACATAGCAAATGCGCCCTTGATTTGCCTTTTGCTTGTTTCGCTTGTTGGGGCATCCATCAACTGTGTGTCCCGCTTCATTGCAACCATAACACTTCCTTGTTGCAGCTATGAAACTAACTCTTGTTTGCTTGTTGGTGGGACAATTCTTGCTATGATGACCCGGCTTATTATACTTGATGTAAGCATTTGATTGAATACTCTTTGCTTGCTTGGCCAACTTGTTTGAGTCCTTTTGATCGGCCGCTTCCATCTTGTCGGCCCAACTCTTGTTTGGACACATAGCCCATTCATGCCCATACAATCCACAACCATAGCATAGTCTCTTTTTGTGTTTCTTGCTCTTGATTGCGTTGGCATTGTTTGATGTGTGATTTGTTTGTTGGGCTTTGGAGGTAACACGGTTTGAACCCTTCTCAAGCTTCTTCACCATGATGTCACGGTTATCTTGAGAAGGTTGTGCTTCCTCCTTGCCTTTCACCCGAATCATATTTTTCTTGAGTCTTTCCACTTCTTCTTTGAGCTCTTTGTTTTCTATAGTATTTAGCTCAATCGAAGATTGGCTTGCTTGAGAAGCACACTCATTAGTACTAGAAATGTTTAATTGAGGAGGTGTGCTAGTGAAAGTGTGAGTGTGAGGTTGAGAGGATTTTACCGATGAGACTACAACCTCATTAGCTACCTCAAGCATGATATGCGATTCTACCAATTTCTCATGTGAGCACTTGAGATAAACATACTTAAACTTGTAGCACATTGTATTTGCTTGATAGTTCATCTAACCTTGCCTTAAGCTCAAAATTTTCCTTTTCTAGTTGTGAAGCATTAGAGGAGGAGTTAGTGACTAAAGCATGCTCAATTGACAATTTTTCATACCTTTCATTGATTGCTTTTAGTTCATCCAACTTGGAGGTGAGAAACATTTCTTGTCTTTCAAGCGATTGCTCTTGCTTCTCATTTTCCTCTTCTAGCTCGACATTCTTCTTAACTATCTTCATAAACATGAGCTTGTCCTTGTTGTTGAGATGATCAAGAGCGTAGTTGTCTTCAATTTCAATATCACTAGCTACTTGATCATCTACTTGAGCTATCTCCTTATTTTCATCAAGATTCTTCACTTGATCTTTCTTGATGGGGTTCTTCTTGATTTTCTCGGCCGTAAGACACAAGTGATGCTGCTGGTGAGATGCTGAATCTGACTCATCACTTGGTGTCCATCGAGCTGAAGTGGCGCTGCACACCGTTGCTTGTTGTGCCACTGCCTCAGCCATACCGGACACGTCCGGTATCACTACCGGACACGTCCGGTAGGTGCTGTCCGGCCGCATTGCAGTTGAGATTTGCACATTTACTTCTGGCTCGGTGCATTGCTTGTTCCTTGAGGCCTCTTTACTGCAGTGTGACATGGTGGACAACCTTTCCATTGATCTCCACACGTAGCACTCATCGCATTTGGATTTTCCGTACAACTCAAATAACCTAATCCAAATGAAATGAGCACTCTCCGGCGGTGCTTGTCCATTGTAGATTGCCTCATCTAGAACTTCTGCACTCAATGTACTCAAAATAACATTACATGCTATAGCGTTGAGTTGCACGCATCTCTCTTCCTCTTTTGTCAAATTTTTATAGTTGCACCAATCAACTATAGAGAGAGAGATGCTAGCATCCACAATACGCTCAACAAGAGGGCTAATTTCTCTAAAAGTATTGAGTACATGAATTGACCAAGATAGAAAGTTTGAACCATCATTTTGGAGAAGCACGGGCTCCAACTCTATAGGCGTCGACATCCTTTTCTCACGGCGGTGAAGCTTTTAGTGAGTCCTTGCTCTGATACCAATTGAAAGGACCGAGGATGCGCCTAGAGGGGGGGGTGAATAGGCGTTTCTAAAAATTAACACCTTCAAATGCGGAAACGATTAGTGTCGGAGTTTCCAAAGAATTGGAAACTCCAAATCAGAGAATTAAACCCCCTCACAATATAATCACTAAGAATATAATCAATGAATAATATGACAACGAGCCGAACCCCTGCAGCAACAAGTTAAGACAGCAGGTTTCTAATGTACCACACAGGGAAATACCGGACGTGTCCGGTACACGCACCGGACGTGTCCGGTATACACGAATTCAGCCCTAAACTCAGAAACCTGCCTTCTTCAATTCCAAATTTCAACACTTAGTTCACAGAGAATAAGTATTAAACCTATAAGGTAGAAACCCTGCACCACAAAGATTATGACAAGAAATAAATGAAGTCAGCACTCAGTGCACTACCGGATACGTCCGGTAGATGTACCGGACACGTCCGGTATTCACGAGCACAGCAGGGAATTTCCGAAACCGGTGCCTTTCGATTCCGAAGCTTGACACCTGTTGCGGGCACCTCTAGGTAACTTGTGGAGCTCAATGAACCTGCAGACAACCTCAAATACCGCAAGTGGATCACAAACACAATATGAAATAGAATTGAGACATAGTATTTGTTTTACCGAAGTTCGGACTTCTTCAAGTCCTACTCTCCGTTGAGGTGGCTGCGAGCAACCCAGGGATCAAGCACTTGAGGACCACGCAGGTCACCCTAGCCGGAATCTTTTTCAATTCCCTTGGCTTGGCTTAATCTAGAGGACCACGACGGTCTCCCTAGTCGAAGTCTTTGCAAACTTCGATTCCTTGAGTTCAACTCTAGAGGACCACACAGGTCACCCTAGCCGGAGTCTTTTTCAACTCCCTTTCCTCCTTCCACTATTTGATTCCTTCCCTTGCGACGGTGGAATCAACCGTTACAAACTTTCCGAGCCACACCACAATCTCTTGGGTGGTCTTCGGCGACGCCTAACCGTCTAGGACCGAAGATCCAAGAGTAACAAATGCAAATCACGAGATTTGACAATATGCACAAGTGCTCAAGAAGTGGCTTGCTCTCAATCTCGAATTTCACTCAACCCACAATTGGATTTTGCAATATGAATCAATCACACACTAAGAGAGGGTTGGAGAGTCTTTGCAAAGCTTTTAGGAAGGCTAGAGAATCAGTAGAATCAGCAGCCTCCAAAGATGGAGGCTTGGGGGTATAAAAAGCTACTTTGAAAAACTAGCCGTTAACTAGCCGTTGGGAATACCGGACGCGTCCGGTAGGCATACCGGACACGTCCGGTATGACCCCCACAGCACAAAGATACTCAGAGCTTTGCCAGAAAAACATATCTACCGGAATTTCCGGTCCTTGACCGGAACTTCCGGTCAGGGCAAGATGGAGCAGGCGTCGCGTGCAAGAGATCACTTCCGGTCGAAGAACGGAACCTCCGCTCGGGGCGGAACTTCCGGTAGGGGACCGGAGCTTCCGCCTGGCCAAGCTACAGCAAGCAGCGCGGGCGAGACACAGCGCCCCACAGTGCACAACCCGAGAATACCGGACACGTCCGGTATGCATACCGGACGCGTCCGGTATGCACGAGCAGTGCTACCCCAATCAGTCTCTCGTGCCCTCTTTCACTCAAACCTCACATGGGTTGGCTTGAGCACTTATGTATAGTGTCTATCATCATGATGCATCCCTCTTAATAGTACGGCTTTCCTATTCAACCCAAAATATCAAATACAAACGAATTGTGCTACTTGAGTTGATTTGTTTTACTTCCGAGCCATAGCTTTTGATCTTCATCGCTTGAGGGTGCAAACATGTCCAATTGATATTTCTTCATTGAGCATAGCCATCTTGAGCATATGACTTGATTCCATTCATCCGATATGAGTTACTTCAAAATGGACCAAGTCATTTTCATTATTCTTTCACCGATTGTGATATTGATCCTTCACACAAATGCAGCCATCATAGCTTGATTGATGCCTTGACTAAATGCAAGTACTTTCTTCTTCACTCTAGCTAGGTTCTTCAGTCATCAAGCCATCGCTTGCCCTTCACCCTTGCTTAGTACCTCGAAGCCTTTCCTTGCTATCTTCACCTTCTCAAACTATCAAGTTGCATCATGTGTTGAATCATCAATTAGAGTATACATCCAATTACATTGTCGTCTTCTTCGATCTTCATACTAGCAAGCTTTCAATGTGAGACCAATATATATATATATATGTAATTCATCATGTCTCTAACAACCAATCCCAATATGCTTGCTTTCATCATAGTTATGAATATCTCACAATATATAAGCTTCTGCATGAAATCCATTTGCATTGTTGTCTTGTGTTTGAGCTAGATTGATCATACAACAACACATCATTTTGGCTTTGTACATGTACATCAAATACCTGTGAGATAACCAATTTCCTGCATGGTACTCAAAGAATAGCATTAGTTCTTTAATCGCATTGTCATCCAATCATCCAAAACCCACTAAAGGGCTAGATGCACTTTCAATTTGATAAGTAATTTTTAAAAATATAATGAAAATAGTATCCCACACATGGTCCTTAGCTAGCACCAAGCAGTGATCTCAGCTCTATCGGTCATCTAAGGACATGCTTGCACAAGTGACAAAGTCAGCTCCTCCTAGGAGCCAACCAAATAGTTCCTTGATGTAACTTGCCAACTTGGCCCAATGCCATGCATGTCAATGTACAAGAAGTAAGCATTTGTCCTTATGTTCTGACAGCCACACATCCACTTACTGCGTCCACCTCGCATTCATCACCGATTAACACACCTTAGAGACAACGATGACGACAACAACAACGCCAACGTCTCCATAGTATCCACAATATAAGGATAGAACGCGGAGCACCGATGTGCTCGCACCTTGTGTTGTTCCTAAACCCACCTCTTATATATATAGACTCCACTAACGATTTTTTTTACCATATGGCTCTTTAGAACTCTCACACATCAATATCATATTTTTGATCGATGTATGAATTCAATAACGTGTATTTTTTTTTTGCGAGACCTAGTTACAGACGCAGACGCTCATATGCACGAGCACACTCTCCTAGCACATCATCTACAAGCTCTCACGCACCCCCACCCCCTCAAATTATGATTGTTTCATTTTTCACATTTTATTTTGTAATGGGATAAAAGATACTAATGCTACTCACACCATCCTAAAAGAATGTAATTTTAGAGCAGTGTCATATTTTAATGTGTCAAGTTTAACAAGGTGTATATAAAAAATATTGTCTTTATAGTATATAATTTATTTGATGTCCATAATATTAATATTTTTATTTGTATATATTTGGCCAAAGTTCAGAAACTTTAATCGAGAATGCACCTTGAATTGTATTTTTTATTTGGACAGAGGCAGTAGAAACGAATACACGGTATTGCGGCACGTCTGTATTTTAATGAGACGATCAATGCACGAGCTAGCACGACACTGCCGGCGCCAAATAGCTAAATATATAACGGATACTCTGGCGAGTATAATATAGTGATGCAAAGATCGAAAGCTGTAACAGATCGGTATCGGTAATATCAACCTGTTTTGCATTGTATTAATTGTACCGTCACCAATTAGTCTCTAGTAGGAGGGACTTGCTTGATCTTGATTACTACAGTACTTCTCTTAATTCCTTGCTTTCTTATTAGTTCTTTAGAATGGAGGACGGCTTAGCTTGTTCGTGGATGACATATATGTTGTGTAGAATGTTCGTTCTTGTTATCTGGCTGCTAGCTAGCTGCAGTTAGTACTCCGTATATTGAGCGGTAATGCAAATGAGAAATAGAATCGGATAACAGCATAATAGTAGAAGCTAAGGACGCCTGGTTGCCAGCTTTATTTGAAAATGGTTACAAACCGTAGGGAACAAACAAGTGAAAGGTAATGTATAAGCTCCGTATACTCCCTCAGTCCTAGAATTCTTGTTGTTTTGGGTGTGCGTACCACAAGTTTGACTCGATTTATAGAAAATATATATAATTTTTATATTTCCAAATAAATTTATTAAAATACTAGATTTAAAGACCCTTTTGATAATACTAATCGATGACACTTATTATTTATGAAAAAAAATACCAGCAACTGTTTTTCGGAAAGCGAAAGCGACAAAAATTCTGGGATAGAGGGAGTAGGCAATAGAGTCAGCTTACTGGGTGGAGGGACTCAGTCTGTCTACAGATGAGGGTAAGGAATGCTATTCGTTTAGTCGAATGCATTTACAATTGAGAAATATCATGAACTTCGACCGTGAGAAAGCGATGAGGTTTCTTTTTCCCGGTGTAGGACTTGGTTACATTATATTTTTGCAAACCAAAAAAAACAGCATCAAATTAGTGCGATGGATGGAATGGATGCGTATATTGTTTCAGCTAGCCCTAACAACGTGATTTATTCATATATACTACCATAATAAAGTACTCCTACATGGCCTATATATATATGGGCAGTTGCGCTGAATTATTGGGCAGGTGCGGTGGTGCATACATATGCAGCACATACTCCACTATATAGTACATAGGAGTATTATTATGTGGTCCTCCCATGCTTGCCCAATTAATCATGCAAAATGTGCAATGCAACCACGGACATGATTCTTTGTATTGTATGAAAATGTAACAAACTTCTTCAACGACTGGATAATATTGATGCTCGTTAGCTACCTTTAATCGATCCGCACAAATAAATCCTCTTTTTAAGCTTCCGGAATCGGAAAAGAAAGACGATGCATCGAAATGGATCGGATGCAAGCAGCAAGTCGCTTTCATGTCGGAGAGCTAGCCTTTCAGCTGTGCGATGTGCTCCCCCTCACCTGTCATCCCTTGCTTGGCGCGCGAGCGAGCTGGCGTTGATGCGCCCACGTCGCCTTCCTCTCTCTCTCTCTCTCTCTCTCTCTCTCTCTCGGCTTCGGGAGCCCGGGCCGGGGGACGCGCGCTATATCCATGCGCACGCATCGTGCAGCGGCATCGACACCCGCGCCGACGCAAACCAGCAAAGAAGAATCAATTCGCCGGCCGGCCGCCATGGCCGTCGCGGGCGCCGTGACCGTAGCCGCCGCCGCCTGCGCGGCCGCCGTCCTGTCCGAGGCGCGCAGCAGCGGCACGGCGGCAGCGGAGGCGGATAATTCGCCGTCGCACGAGTGCGCGGTGTGCCTGTCCGAGCTGCTGGCCGGGGCCGGGGAACTGCCGGCGGTACCACGGGTGCTGCCGGCGTGCGGCCACGCGTTCCACGCGGACTGCATCGGGAGGTGGCTGCCGCTGCGCCCCGAGTGCCCGCTCTGCCGCCGCCCCGTGCTGCAGGTCGACGGACAGCAGCCGGCCCCGTCAGCGGCGGCGGCGCCTGCGTGGGCGCGGCCGGCGACGACGATA
Source organism: Chrysopogon serrulatus (assembly GCA_015844335.1). Lineage (NCBI taxonomy): Eukaryota > Viridiplantae > Streptophyta > Magnoliopsida > Poales > Poaceae > Chrysopogon > Chrysopogon serrulatus. Next base: position 12,248 of record JADLZL010000870.1, on the reverse strand, counting down.
GCCTGCGGCTTCGGCGACGGGAGGGTGGTGTGGACGCGCAGCCCGTCCGCAAGCGCCAGGCACAGGCACTAGTAACTAACTAAACCGTTGTGATATGATTCGAGGCTTTTGAATTTTACTTGCTTTCCGCAGAATTTGTTTGTGGTTTGCACGTTCGTTCGTGTTTCATTCATTTATGTGTTCTGCTTCTCTGCGTGAAAATTAGGAAGCAAATTGCCAAAACACTGTTGAAAGAGTTGATTTTCTGTGAGAAAAAATACTGCTGGCTGATAAGCTGAAACGGTTTTTTAGCTGAAGCGAACAAGCTCTAAATTAATTAGTGTAGTGTATGTAATGTATTCCTTGGGAGCTGCTAGAATGGTAAGAGTCCTGTTTGGAAGAATTGCGAAGCTATACATTTGTAAAGGCTAAAGAGTATGTTTCCATTTCCAACTGTAATTTCTTCTACACAAGGAAAAACTTCTCTGTAATTTAATTCCGTTTGCTTTAATAATCCATATATAAAGTACTACTCTGTAAATTCCGTTTGTTTTCATTTCTTGTCAGTTGTGATACTCACTGAAGCATCTTCAAGACTCTGCCAGAGATTTTCAATTCCTAGCAACCGAACGACCAGAAAAAAAAAAGATTTTGCATCGCTGCTTATCTTATGCCTGATTAAGAACGTTTAATTTTTAGGTTGTCTGAGTTTAAGATGTACTACCAAATGTTGTCTAGAGCATGAATGTCAGACAGAAAACTAAAGAAATTTCATTTCATATGACCAGAGGAGAGGAGAGGAGGTTAAGGTGTTGAGGTCATGAGGTGCTCCCCACGCCAAGTTCCCTATAGCCTGCGGCGGCACAAGCAAGGGGGATCCGTATCCCGTATCCGATATGAATCGGACACGGATACGGCTCGGATACGTATCCCGGCCGTATCAGAAAAACTGGATACGTACTGAATCGGACACGGTTGGGCTGACATGGATACGGCCCAGGAGAGAAAATCAGCCCAATTTACCTCCCACACTGCATGCTCGCGGTTTCGTGACTCCTGCACAGCGAGTAGCGGCCGGCGGCGATCCTCCTGGTCCCAAAGATCCCAGTCCGCTACTGCTGCAGCTCTATGCCGGTGTGCCCCTGCTTAGAGGACAGAGCTAGGAGCATCCTCGGGCGGCTCACTGTCGAATCGACCGGCAGCAGGGCAGCGAGCGACCATCGGCGATGTAGTCTGGTCTGGCGGCGGCCCCTCCCTGCCTGCAGCCTTGCGACCTTGGGCCCCTGCTCCGCATGGGCAACTCCAGCAAGATTCAATCGGTAAACTAGCTATTCAGTTTCTCGATCGACTGTTCGAGCGATCAATAGCTTTTGGAGAAGTCCGTTTAGGATGTGTCCCTGTGGTCCTAGGTGTGACCTGATATTAAATTCTGCACTTAAAATTATTTGTTTATGCTTGGCTATGGTCTTATTAACTTGTGCACTCGCTCAGCTTACCATACTATGGCTGTGGTTTTCAATTTTTCATCTTAAATTATATGTAGTTATTAATTATTATCATTATTATTAAAAATATTTTAGCCGTATCCCCATGTCACTGTTTTTTGAAGAATAGCTTATCCGCATATCTGATACGTATCGTATCGTATACCTGTATCTGCAGGGACGGTCCAGAAAGCAGGGGCAGGGGGCTGCCGCCGCCGCCGCCGGGCTGCCGCCTGCTGCCGCTCCACTGCGCCGACGGCTGTAGGGGCCCCACCGCTGGGTCCATTGCTGTGTATCCGTATCCGGGCAACATAGAAAACAGCTAACTAACGATGGGGCCAACAAACGGCATGGCGCAATGGACCGAGGATCCAACGACGGTGGGTGGCGCCATGGATCAAAACCCAGAGATTGAGATTCGAAGGCAGCGTTGGTGGCGGGCTGAAGCCTACTCCCTCCGTCCCTAAATAACTGTCGCTTCGCTTCCCGAAAAGCAAATGCCGGCAATTTTAATAAATAATAAATATCATCGATTAGTATCATAATTAGTATCATCGGAAAGATCTTTGGATCTAGTTTTTTAACAAAATTATTTGAAGATATAAATATTGCACGTATTTTCTATAAATCAAGTCAAACTTGTGGACGCATCCCACCGCGACACTTAAAAAGGGACGGAGGGAGTAATTGTTATATTATATGGGCTTGGCCCAATAGAAATTCTGAATAATTTTAGCGAGAACGTGTAACAAGCAGCAGGGATAATGATAGTTTTGTTACGTTGTGTTGGCCTATATACACATCAGTACTCCCTCCGTCTCTATAAACATAAAATTCTTAGTTTTCAAGTTAAAAAAATAACATAGATGTAAAATAACGCATATGCCCCTACTTTTTGTCTCATTCGAAAGTGACTCAGCGTTTCCCGATACTTCTCCATCAGCCTAGGAAACTAACATGGTCAACTTTGAGCCACATGATACACACAAAGAGACAGTTGCAAGTACAATAGTAGCCACCTGAATTCGTTTACATGTATTAGTAGGTCCCATGCAAAAGCTGTCCTAACCTCACATTTATATGTATTTGAGACAAAATTCAAATCTCAGGATCACATGCTTATAGGGACGGAGGGAGTATTTGCAATGGGCCAACGGATCTTTCGAGTGCACTAAGTTTATATTTGGAAATACAGGAGGGCAATTGGGTTACCTTGGTCCCTTCAGTACTTTTCCGGTTTTTATAAGACACGCAGTGATCGAACTCAAGCAAGAAAAGATCGTTCTTTGAGACGTAATAACACCCAAACTAGTGACCGATGACCGACGAGCAGCGGACGATAGAAGCAAAAGGTGGCAAAGAACGAAACAAGATGGTGTGGGTATTTTACCCGATCGAGTGACAAATTACCGGGTTTGCTTGGTTGTATATAATGTACACAAAAAGTCCTTGCATGTAATACCTCTTCGATATGCACAAGTTTCTCTCTCTCTTGTTACAACGCTGTCCCGACCAGCTACATTCAATTTCAACAACAAAAAAAAACCCACCTACATTCATGTTCCTACGATACGATGTGCCTCCTTGCCGCATGGCCTTCGATTACTAAATCCTTGCAAAACCGTGGGCAAACTTGCCGAACTTTAACCACGATCTGTACCTACTGTTTTTTCAGACCGTGTTAGAGCACGTATTTCATTAAAAAAAGAAAGAAGAGTGGAATACCCAAACCGGCAAAGCCAACGATTGGTAATGATGATTACCAATATTGGCAAGGCCCTCCCAAAGTTTTCTGTTACAAATAATCGCCGGTTACATGCTTGCGACTTAGAGAGTCAACGTTCGAGCTATACCGTCAAGCTTGTGTTAACGTGACAGTCCATCTGTTGAGGTAATTGGAGAAAAGTAATATATTCGTCTGGTACATGGAGAAAATTAATGTGTTCACCTGGTGGAATGAATACATACATATTCAATCAATTCTAAATTATAAGATATTTTAGTATTTCTAGCTACATAAATTTTATTATGAATCTAGACATCATGTATATCTAGATGCATAGCAAAAGCTATTGAATCTAGAAAAGCCAAAATATCTTGTAATTTAGTAGAACGGAGGGATATACATACATACATACATACTCCCTCCATGTTGGGAAAAGAAGTTGTTTTGGACAGCGACACGGTCTCCAAAGTATAGCTTTGACTTCATATTTTTGTAAAAATACTTATTATAAAGTGATATATTTATACTTTTATGGAAGTATATTTCAAGACAAATCTATTCATATAATTTTTATATTTTTAAACTCAACAACTTAAAAGTTATTTATAATTTATGTTCCCAATATTTGATCAAAATCTTGTCCAAAACAGCTTCCTTTTACCAATATGGAAGGAGTACATACAAATAATGCTGCCATTGAAAAAAAAAAAAATTCTTTAGCACCTACAGGTATCAATAATAGGTTGTACCACATCACTCTTAGTTTTTTCATGTTCCCATAGATTACAATTTGAATCCTCTCTAATTTTAGAGCCGGTAGCTAGGAAGGAAAGAAATTAAACACATGCCGACAAAAAAAAGGAAAACATGGTTTGCCGCAGATAACTAAACCCGGTGGCATGCACCACACGCCGCCGCTCCCATCCCGTCCATGCACGGGCGTCAGCTTCCTGCGCCGCCCATTTCGTAATCGGTGACGACGACGCGGCCAAGTGCTAAACACAGTACCCTCAAATTAAAAAAAAAAAAGTGCTGAACACAGTGATACAGCCGTGTGAGCTAAACGAAACCATGCATGCTTTCCATGCATAGATTTAGCAAGCAAATCCAGGCCGATTATTTATTCCAATAAATTAACAAGAGCTAGCAGGATCAGGACGCACACAGTATATATTTGGCATCCTCAAATCTAATCCCAATTAAAGCCTTGCTTTGCAGCGCATGCATGCAGATTTGGCACATCTCGCCGGCCGGACTTGTCCACCTGGTGGCCAGCGCGGGGTCTCGGGTCAGTTGCAGCTGCAGCAGCCGGATCGAGCCGGGACCAACGACACGTTCTCTACCTCACCTCATCATCATCATCATCATCATCATCATCATCATCATCTGCATTCCAAACAAACAAAAGTTTAGCGCTGCTAAGAGTAGAGCGAGCAGCAACTGACATATATGGAGCTCATTGAATGAGTGGAAAACCTGCAGTAGAAACGGACGCATTGACCGGCCGGCCGGAGCGCGCGCGGCTAGCTCCAATCTGGCGCCACCGCAGGCCGACGGCGAAGTCTCGTCGTCGTCGTTGCCTCGTGACGGACGGCCGGCCGGCGAGCGGGCCCCACAGCCAGTGATGAGTGCTATAGACGACGACGACGACGACGAAAAACACGGCGATCGATGGATCATGTATGGCATCTCATTTGGCTGTCAGAGTTGTGGTCATCAACCTGCAGCAGCAGATCATCACTCTCCGCTTGCATTGCTCTGGAACAGCACACAACAGCGTGCACAGGGTACATACTGTGTAGCGTGATACACCGTTGGATCGGTAGGTAGGTTTATTCACCGACGGCCGTGATTAATTCTTTACGAAAACGAGATGGATCGAGCGGCCATGTTAAAACTACTACGGTGTTTCCTTTTCTTTTTTTTTTCCTTTTACACAACAACAAGTGTAGTAGTAGTGCTGGGTGTATTAATTAATGTCATTTCCCCTTCTACTGAATTTCCCTATTTATAACCCTTTCTTGGCCGATTGCGGCTCGGCTTGCTTGTGCTATTATTTTCCTCTCGAGAGGAAAAACTATGGCAGAACAAGAGAACTGTGCTTGTCAGCTCTGAGGACACTGCTAGCTAATCCACATCCACATCCACCACTGCACGCCATGTCTTCCAGAGGCTCCTCTTCCACCGCAGCTGGTGGCAACAAGGTAATATATATATACTGTAAGAGAAGCACATCTGCAGCTAGCTGCCTCGATAGATCCATGCGTGTGTAGAACGAATCTCTATCGTAGTTTGTTCTTGCTGTATGTATATCTTAATTAGGAATTGTTTTGCTATGAGGTAGCGGTTTCATATTCATCTCTTTGATTTTTAATTTTTGTGCTCGCTCTATCTATGAATCCAGCGAATTGCTTTGCTTGATAAAAGGCTCTCGATCTATCTAGCTAGCTAGATCTAAAATTGCTAATAAAAGGTGCTTTCTCAGATCCACTTTTTTCCCAACCCAATTTTGTTAGACTGCAGATTCATTCATCATGGCATATATGTTTGTTTGCTACAAGAGTAGTTCAAGATCTCGTTCAAGATCTCCTTTCTTTTCATGGGCACATATATTTGAACCGTGGTGCACACATGTGCAACCAATTTTTTGGATTATGTCGTTAAAGCGTTTCTCTTGTGTGTTATCGTGTTCGTACATGTTTGTGTTTCAGGTAGTAAGGGGATATTTGGACCAGAGGCATGTATGCAACGATAACGGTTGCAACGGCTTCTGGGATTCTTATCTTTGCAACTTCGTTTAGCTATTCTTTTTTAATAAAGTCCCACGAGGCCATCAATGTTTTATCGTTCAATCTGTATCAATCATACATGTACAAACAATCAATCATTTAAAGTGTTTCCTTATGCGTTACCGTGCGCATTCATAACTATTTGAGTCTTAGGTATAACGGTTAGTACAAGCGTTACCATTGCTTACATGTTTCTAGTTTTCTATCCAAATTGTTTTAGCTGATTTTTTTTAGTAAATCCCATAAATGGTCCTAGAAGTGTATCAACTTGGATTTGACGATTCAAGGCATGCCATGGCATCCGGCCGGGTGGGCATAGCTGTTCACAAATAAGCTAGGGTGAACATGGATGTGAGTGGTTTGGCAAAGAAACACTCTCATGTCATCAGTATTCCTCCTTAATTATTTCTTTTTCGTTTCATTGTTTTAGGATAATCCTTTTTGTGTTTTGTTCTTTCATCGAGTCTAGCAATTCAAGTTCCACTATTTTGAGTTAGTAATGTCTGCTGTTCCCCGTTGTATAATCACACCCCACACATACACTCATCTAAAAAAAAATAAAGATGCCCAAACAACACCTCCCTTATTACTTTGGTTGATGTCAGCAATTGATGACAGATTTGGGAAGGGGTTTCGGGTTTTTGGGGTTTACCGGGTGTAGCAAGGTTTAGGGGTGGCTTGTTGGGCCGGTAGTGGATCGAGCCTGGGTCTGCACAAGGGCAGAGCAGCGTCTAGACTGTGGGCAGATGTCTTGTCGCCACATGTGGGCATCAATGCCCGGCAGTTAGGGCCTGCTTGGTCAAAAAAAAAAAAAAAAAAAAAAAAAAAAAAAAAAAAAAAAAAAAAGGGTTAGGGGCTGCTTGGAACCTTTGCTGGTTCGCCTTACCTTAACCTGGCACAGATAGGATAGACTAGCTTGGCAAAGCAAGGGCAATGCTTGGTCCAGTGTTTGGTTTGCTAGCTCCTGTAGTAGCAACAGCAGAGACTGAGAGAGCGAGATGGATGCAGCAAGCAAAAGCTTGCCCCTGACAGGAGAGAGAATTTGGCTCGCTTCATCGGACAAGGAAATCCTTGCCAAACCAAGCAACTTTGCCAGGCAAAGCAAGCTTTTTTGCTGCCATCAAATAGCTGATCTCGCCAAGCCAAGCTCTGGGGCAAGACAAACCAAGCATGCCGCCCTTAGGACGATGGCGGCGGTGATCCTTTGTGTGATACGGACCGTAACCATGCATATTTCTAGCCTTTGCAATAGAATGCACGTGCATTTAAGGGCTACCTCTTGATTTTCAGTTGTAGATATATTTCATTACGTATTCGATCTATATATCTGTACTATCTCTATATCCTGAAAAGAATGTAATTCTATATGTGTTCTCAATTAAAGTATCAAAATTTGACCAAATATATTATGAAATTATGTCTCACGCCAAATCTAGTGGTAATTGGTCAAACTCGACATACTAAAACATGATACTATGCTAGAGTTGCATTAGAGTATCCCACTAATGAACTAAGACCTTTTTATTAGGAGTAGGAAATGCATATGCACTTATCGCAAAAAAAGAAAAAGAAAGAAAAAAAATGCATATGATGCACATGTCGAGACTCAATCTGGTCTAGCTAGTCAACCCTAACCGCCTATGATTATACATGGCTCATGCATCTTTCATTTGCTGTGTGTAATTTCCATCGTTGATTGATATACTACGCTGCAGCAGCGAAAGGGAAAGGAGATAATGGTGGAGGTGCCACCTGTGGCGGAGGAGAAGAAGAAGAAGCAGCAGCAGATGAATGGAAAGGGGACTCTGGTGGAGTCTGACGAGTCTGAGTGGGACTCGGAATTGGACTCGGACTCGGCGAATTGGGAGTCGGATTGGGACTCCGAGGAGGAGGAGGACGACGAGCCAGGGAAGAAGACGACTCCCGAATGGCTGGATACGCTGCTGAGGACCAGGTTCTGGGACCCATGCAAGGAGCACGGGTCCTTGAACAGGGCGGACCAGTGCATGTTCTGCCTCAAGTGCTACAAGGTGACCTGCCCTCGCTGCACCCACAGGGAGAGGGAGCCCGGCCACCGCCGCCTCAAGATCCGCCGCTACGTCTACCGCTCTGTTGTCCATGCTTCCGACATGCACGAGCTCGGCGTCGATGTCTCCAGGATACAGGTATATATTATATGTTCATGTTGCGTATATAGATACATTGCGTTAGCATTTCTTTACCCAGCTGGAGAGATACATATGAATACTGAATACATAGTACAGCAGTATACAGAAATTACAGATTAAAGTTGAAGCTAGCTTGTCGAGTCAATATGTATCTATACTTTACAATATAATTCTTGTGTTTTTGCAGACATATGTTATCAATGCAAAAAAGGTGCTGCATCTGAGGCCGATGAATAGATCCAAGCATTTCAGGCCTCAGCCAGGGACACCTCGCTGCATAACTTGCAAGACATGGCTCCGGAGCACGCCCAACTTATTCTGCTCGCTTGTCTGCGAGGTATGTATATATGATTGATTTAATTTTTCTCTTAGCTACTCTACTAATGATGCATATGTTATGATCGCTTGATGGAGTTATATATAGTAGTTGTTTGGAGATCATTGCATTGTGTTTTTCTACCTCTTTTTTACATACACACACCGGCCATCGTCTCTCACAGTAAAGAAATATAAGTAAATGATGTTTAACTTTCTCCATTAATTCTGTATAAAACAATATATATCAGTTCTGATGCTTCTTATATATATCGATCGATCAGGGGAACGTTGATGTATCACAAGACGACTTCTCAGGGCCCGAAGCTGAGCTCCGCTACAGGAGCCTCCAAGTGAATATGCTGCAGGCTGAACCATCAGAGGCTGCTGCTAAGGAGCTGCCTGACCATGCTAAAGCTGAGCATGCGAGACCTGCACAAGTTGATGAGCCGCCGCCGCCGCCGCCGCCACCACCACCGGCCGCAAATCAGAACGCGTCACTCCGCAGGCGGGCTCGCAAGCAGGCGGCGCCGGAGAGGGCGCCGTTCTTCTGATGTGCCTGCTGAGTTCGTTGCTACTGGATCTCGTCAATCAAGGGGTGCCCCGAATAAATGATGTCGAGCCTGTGGAGAGTTGCTGGAATAAACGATCGAGCCTAGGTAGCCGTGGTGGCTGGCGAGGTGCGATCCAACTCCATATGCATGGATCGATGATCGATCTGCACCCTTTCATGAATTGTTATTCTGGTTGCTGTTTGACATTAAACCTGATGTAGTAGTATGCAACATTTGTCGTCGGTTTAGGGTTTTTAATTTGCAGACGCGTGCAATCCTGTCATTTTTCATTCCCAAGAGTCTAGCTACTCTTGCTGTTTGCAAGTCTAGACGAACCCTGATACTTATTACTACCCCGGCCCGCCAGGCTTCTGTTGAATTCCAGGTTTGTTTTAGGGAACAGGACCGGAGGGGTCTTTTTTTTTCGACGGGGAACAGAAGGGATCTAAGCCCCCTTTTTTAGGAAAAGAAAATTTTCTTTGAGCTTTTGCAAAAAAAAAAATTGTGCTAATCATCGATTATTTATAGATCCAGCCTCCGGTCGGACTTACGAAAACCAAGTATATAGTTTGGAGACAAACTCAAACTCAATGGCATGCCAAGCACTAAGCCTATTAATAGCTAGAAAACAATCACCCATTCTTAGCAAAGATCTCCATCACCACTGCCTCCAGCAAACAACATGCATGCCCCTTATTAGTTACTAGTAGGATACTCCACGCTTTGCTGCGGGTATGAAGTAGAAATGCAACGAGTTTATAATCGTCGAAACTATGAATTAGTAGATATATATATAGGAAAAAAGTCTACATCACCCCCGAACTATAATGGGTAGAACACTTTACCCCCTAAACTACAAAACCGGGTATTCTAGCCCGAACTTTTTCAAACCGGTTAAATTACCCCCAGAGCGGTTTTGAACGGTGGTTTTGCTTCAAATAGCGTGGTTTTGTCTTTTTCTTTTTTTATTTATTTAATTTGAATCTTTGAAAAATCATAGTAAATCATAGAAAAATCATAAAATAGAAAATCTAATTTTGTTGGACTCTACATGAGTAGATCTACATAGCGAGCATATAATATGTTATGTTTTAGTATAAATTTTTTTTTTGTAACTTTAGATCTATGATTTTCTATAATTAAATAGAATAATTCATAGCCGTAGTTTAAATGGTCCAATTATGGTGAAAATTTTATGATAGGCTAATTATTGTATGCTTAATCTCTCGTAAAAATTTCATACTCATTGAATAATGTATAACTTTTTATAAATTTATTTAGCCTACCATAAAAATTTCACCATAATTGGATACGAAACTACGGCTATGAATTATTCTATTTAATTATAGAAAATCATAGATCTAAAGTTACAGCAAAAAAATTTGTACTAAAACATAACATATTATATGCTCGCTATGTAGATCTACTCATGTGGAGTCCAACAAAATTAGATTTTCTATTTTATGATTTTTCTATGATTTACTATGATTTTTCAAAGATTCAGCCGAAATATAAAAAAAGAAAAAGATAAAATCACGCTACTGTAGCAAAACCACCGTTCAAAACCGCTCTAGGGGGTAATTTAACCGGTTTAAAAGTTCGGGGGTAGAATACCCCTGCTTTTATAGTTGAAGGGGTAAAGTGCTCCACCCATCATAGTTCGTGGGGTGATGTAGACTTTTTTTCTATATATATATATATATATATATATGGATGTAGTAGGTCCATTGCGGAGGTTGTATCCATTGATATACATAGTCTAGATTATTTGAAATGGCCATCACCCAAGTCTCATCTACCCGAACCCTCACCCCTACTATACCTGAGGGTCATCCCCCTCCCAAAATTTAGGAGTTTTTCTTTATAAAATTATACATATTTTAGAGGACCACATGTAATCCATGTGATACGTAGTTTTGCTAAGTTTTTGCTTACAAACCGGTTTTTGCTTAGAAACGGTTTAAATTATCAAAATATATCCATATGAGGTCTTGTTTTGAAGAGTTTATTGCGATGAATACCATGGTGCAATTGGATTTTAGTTACGATACTTGGTTTAGGTGTTACGACTTTTTTTTCTATTTCAAAAGAAAAGCTAGTGGGAGATAAATGAGCCTTAGTGGAGATAACTCCTTTGATGATGTCAACTGACATCACTTTTTGAAGTCTCGACCAATCGGGAGCCGAGAATTAGTTAGTGGAGGTTAGGATTATAAGAGTTGTAGATAGGTTAATTGTTCTCCTTGTGAAGACACTGATGGCTTCATTAAGAATCTTTTCATTCTCACGTTTTGTTAAAAATAAAGGACCACTTTACTTTATTATATGTCGTCTCAAAATCAACCTTAAAAATGATGGCACATTTAATCTTCTTTCTGTATATGCAGTTCACGAATTGTTTCATTGAAGGATTGTGGTGCCTTGCAAAATATTTGTACAAGGACGTCTATCATGGTTGTACCATCGTCTCTGCTACCTTGTTCATTCATCCCTTGTGGTTCAGCCTTTGTGAAGATTTTGAAACTCACATTTAGTAATCAATTGATCTATTTGTTGAATTGTGAAAACCTCGATCAAGCCAGCATCTTTATACTTATACTCTAAGGGCCTGTTTGGCTTTCCGGAATTTTCAGAATTGAATTCATTGTATAAACTATAGTTGTGGAAGAAAAAAATCCATAGAATCATATACAACTTTAATTAAGTTGGGGAAGAAGAATCTATGGAATCCATTTCCCACCTCTCGCCTTATGAATTTGAGATAGGCTTATATATGAACTTTGGGAAGTTGTGGAATTTATGTTTCACCTATGCTTACCAGTAGCAATAAGCTGGAACTATTATGTGATATTATGACCTTGTAATAGGTGCTGGTATTTTTTGAGCGCTGGGTCACATCTCACGGGCTGGCCCGTTTAGATGATCCAATTACATTCTCTCGAGCCCAAATATATAAGACGATGGAAGAACAAATGAATAAGGGTCACATCCCAGCCACCACCTCCTCTCAGTGTCTTTTTTTCAGAAGGCCGGGCCAGGGTCTAATCCCAGGGTTTGAAATTCTGCGTGTTGATTGAAAAAAAGGTTTACGCCCAATTCTTGTCTTCAAACAAAAGAGGGTTTGAACCCTCCGCTGAGAATTTCAAGAATTGCTGCGAGCTGAAATCATTTCCAGCACAATAGCAGGAGTGTATCTTTTTGTGCCCAGACAAATAACAAATTCAATGCATGTC